>JAURVB010003043.1:0-66978 GCA_033002965.1 Piper betle | reverse complement strand
CACATCAATCCCAACAAATACAAGTTTATAAATCCAGTGAATTCTCCCATCTATGTCTTAAAATGAGAAAACTTGTAATGCTGACCTGAAGGCACATTGTATCACAAACAGCAGTTGCACCACAATTTCCATCACTCCTTCTTGAACCAGCCTAGGAGTAAATTGACAAAATACATATCCCATATTTTTTTGTTTATATTGATGGAAGTAGCTGAGTCAAAACCTAGTTTCCAAGAAGAAAGGAAAATGGTGGAGATACCTTTGGCACATTTATTCAGAGAACACAGTAAAAAGAGGAAGCAATAACTTATGTAAATAAATCTAACTTATTCTTGTTATGATCTAAATGTTAAATTTTTTAACAAAAACAAACATTGAGAAACTCTGAGATCTCAAATTGAAGTAGGTCATCGACAGATTGACATTAAAGAATTTGCCATGCGCAAATACATGTGTTCTTTACATAATTCCCAATGTGTTTCTTTTCCTCAGCAAGTTTGGTCTTTGTTCTTACCTGTGGATAATGCAAGGGAGGCAATATTGGCTCTGGTAGATCTGCTGGAAAGAAAGGATGTTCATCAGGGCTTTTATATCGTCCAACCTGTACCACAGTAGAAGTATTAAGTCGAACGAAACTGTAACTTAATAATTCCTCTTTACCAAAAATTTGGTGGAGTCAGTGGAAGCTTAGCTATCAGAATTACCTGTCCATGAAGCTTTTCTGTTTCTCTTAGAATAAACTCTACCAAAGAACATCCATCCACTGAAAAAGGTTACAATCATAGGTGTTTGGGTTGAAACAGTATTGAGACCTTTCAAGAAGGCTAAAAATAATGCTATCCTCCTGCCTGATCAGTGAATGGCGAATACCGTCCAGTGTCAAGAGGTCACTCTCATCCACTCTTTTCTTGTCTGATCTATAAACCAATGACATAAAAGATTTATAAAGCATTAGGCTATTGCCAGACACTCTAAGTAACATTTTCATTGACCTCAATCTTGCATATTTGTAAGAGTCTGAAATGCACCGGATATTTTGGAAATAAATTAAGAGTAAAATGTTGATGATAGTAGAGAAATTGCCTACAACAAGGTGTACAATGCCTCAAGCAATTATCTCGAGATAAAAATTATGGAATTGAACGAGATCAGTAACGAGTTTCATGAACAACATACCCAAAATCACGACCATAACAGCTGGTAATACTAGAACGGAAAAAAATGCAAATAGATGATAGTGCGGAAAAAAATGCTAATAGATGATAGTGAAGACGATTTAACTTGCATGGATATATGAAATTTAGAAGAGAAACGATTGTCTTTAAACAAAAAAATGTTAGTTGAACAGATAAACCAGTAAATTGTAAACAACAAAGTACAATTCCGATTTTCCCAACTCAATCCACTGATGATATGGCATGATCATCTGCAATAAATTTAACAATCCACTAATGATATGCATGATCATCTGCAATAAATTTAGCAGTTCTATCATTTGCATCATGTACATTGACTTACGGATCTACCTGCCCCACATCACATTGACTCAACTATTTATGCTTGTTGCGCGGATTGCCTATGAAAATACATCTGGTAAACATCAATCAATCATACTACAGTAACTAAATCCAACATAGCAGCAAAACCTCACAAAGGATCCACCCCATAGACGCCCATCCCCATAAATCCCACACACAGATCCTTTGCAGACAAAAATCCTCGCTACATCCATTCAATCCACAAAAAGACCCATTCTTTCCGCTCCCAACAAGCAAAACCAACACCACATAAGCCAAAACAACAGAACAAGAACCAAAAAAAAAAAAAGAAGCAAGAAAGATGTCAGTTGTCACCTCAGTGGCGAAACAGAGGAGCTGCCCACAGCCTGCAGGCCGCGCCCAGCAGAAGAAGAGGGCAGGGAGAAGCCAACCGCGGCAGAATTCAACCGCCCAGAGACATGGAAGGCCGGCCTGGCATGGGTGGGAATGGACATGGAGGCCAAGGGGGAGGCCTTGGAGAGGTGAAGCTCCATTCTTCAGAGGGAATGGGAGGAAGAGAAGAGAAGGGTCTGTTGGGCTTGGGGAGTAGGAGGTAAAGGTGGGGAAGAGGAGGAGGAAGGTCGGTAGGTAGAGGTGGAGGGAGGTGACAACCAGAGCATAACATGGTGTGGAAATACAGGAAAGCTCCATTCATTCCTTCCTCTTTAGTGCTGGTTGGTGGAGTTTGTCTAACTTCAACCGAGGCTGCTTAATGCCCTTCATTAGGGATAATTCATGTATGATTAGGAGTTATATCAAAATCTTATAAAGTCTTTAAAAATCAAGTTTTTTTTTCCAAAGTAAAAATCAATTCTTGTTTTACATACACAATTTCGATAAAAGTCCGGTTTTAAATAATTGACTCAAATTTAAATTTGACTTGATATTTAATAATTAACTTAATTAAAGATAGATACAAATTTGACTAGATTATTTTTAATATTTGGTTAAATTTAAAACATTTTTATTAGTGTGGACCAAAAGTTTGAATCTATGAATACTATTAGGGAATATATTAATTTTTAAAATTAAAATTTGGTGCAAATTGTATAAAAAAAGAGTTTAAATAAATACAAATTAAGTTAAATCAAACTTAATGTGAAATTAAACTCTCTAAGCTTAACTCATAAGTCCCTGCATGCATATACAGGAGCTTATCATAAGAATTAACATTTTAGACATGTTCACCTTCACCCTTTCTACTCCACTCTAAGTATGCATAATATAAAAATTTAACACCCATAAATAATAATTAATATTACTAATTTTAATTGATTATGAGGGTGCTTAGAGCTGGTGATGCATATTAAAATATCATCGGTTTTCAAATCCAACCATGTATTTAAATTAATGTATCGGAAAATATTAACAATATTCTAATTTCCAGCCCACTTAATTATAAAGCAGCTTTTTTATAAACTTTACATTAACTAATTATCCATGATTTGACCATGGTAGGCCGTCCTAACATACTTTCGGCTGATATATCCTTTCATCCTTTTGTTCACAGAATAACAATATAATTTTTTGAAATATATATATATATATATATAAATTATTTTTTGGACGGAGGTATTCTGCCTATTTTAATTTGGGCCGTACGATTATAAAACTCGTTTAGATCTATTCTATTAATTAAAAATTAAAATTAAAATTTCCCACAAGCGCGGTTTCATTTTATATACATATAAAATGAAAATTGCACGAAGGGCAAAGATATATTTGACCAAAGTGGCCGGGAAAATAGAGAATAATAAATAAATGTCACTTGACCCGGACTAAGTTAATTTATTATTTAATCTCTCTTGATTAAGTAAATTTATTACTTAGCCCCCGAGTTTTTAAAAAACATTACTTAATCCCATTTAAAATTAACACGTTAGACGGTCACAATTAGATAATGATGTGGTTGATTTGCGATGGGTTGAATCGAAACATCATAAAATAAATGTAATTAATATTAAATTAATTAAAATGAGTAAATATATAACTAAATCAAATTTTGATACAAATAATAAGTTATATTGTGTTATTCTGCTTCCTGCCATAAGTCTAATTTTCAACTTATGTGTGAACAAATTAATAAATAATATTTTGTGTACAACGTACGGGTAAAGAAAATGACCATGGAAGGAAATCAAATAAAATAATAATTTCTTTTATTTAATGATTATATATCTTATTTTAATAAATTTATTTATTTTATATTTTTACGTATTTTAATTAATTTTATATTCTAATACGAGTGTAGGACACTGCCACATCATTATGGTGCTAATTTTTAAAAAGGACCGTGATGTTTTTTATGAAAAGGGGGAGCAAAGTGATGAATTAATTAAATAAATCGGGCTTAATAATGAATTAACTTAGTTTAAGGAGGCTAAGTAATATTTATTCTATAGAAATAACCACAGGTGTTCATGTTAGATGTTGGATATTGGACATAAATATATACGTGAATTAAGAATTGTGTCATATGTTATTATATAAGGTTGGCCTAAATTAAATTGTTCTACTAAAGTGAAAGGTTATGAGTCATAAATTAAAGTGTGGAATTCAATGTGTATATACATTTTCGTATTTCTCTTTCGTGATAGGTAAAAATGAATTTATAAAAACTACAGCTATAAATAAGGAGGTTATGGTCCCTAAATCAATAAGTAGTTTTTGTTCGGTATCCCATTGTCCAGAATTCAGGTTTTACAAAACTCATCTTAGATAACTCATCTTAGATTCAGAAGACCAATACCTTACCTAACCTTTTTCTAATTTTTTGGTGGTGGTCAAGACTCTAGTTTGGTGACTCTAATTTTTTTATGGCTTCAGGTACGCTTCCACTATTTAGTTTACTCGATGATTTGATATGACTAATAAAGTACAACAGTTCAATAATGAAATCTCACTCTATCCCTCTTTAACCACTCCAATATGTTATAATATAACTTATTTGTATATTATTAAATACAAAACACTAGGTCCATACATTTTTAATCTAATGCCAAATGAATTGTAATAATAATAGCATTACAATTATGTATAATTTTAAAACTCTTATTTCACTCTAAATACTCAAGTCAACTTTGCTTCTTAGTTTCTCATATCAAACTCCATAGATGACTCTTAATAAACACTATTTTTGTGATTGACACCCCAAGTAAATTAAAAAATTATTAAAGTATATTATAGTTTTTTTATTAATTTAATTTAATTCATACTTTAAAGTGATGAAAATTATATGTTTATCAATTTTAAGTGGCAAATAGAACAATATACCTTAATTTCATATATCGTACTTTAATTTATTGGATTTAAAAATATAGTATAATCGACTAAGCTTGGGCAGTTCGTAGTCTACTCCACATGTGCATTCCATAACTTATCAAGTCGAGTTAGAGTCTTGCATTTTTAAATCATATTATACACTTCTATAAACCTTCTAAGTAATTTTAATCCGTGGGAAGCATTTCGTTGTCACTAGGCACTACAGCATATCATAACATGATTGCACTTCTGTAATAAAAATTTAGAACACGAGCTGGTGCCCTCATCAACATGATCCGTCTCTCCACATGATCTGCCCTCGTGAAAACTCTATTCACCATGCACATTATGTATATACACAAAATGTACACCAGACCAGTGTATATATGCACAACTCCAATTACTTGATCATCTTCCATATGGCAATGTGCAGGTTATCATCTGTTGGGTCGAAGCAAATTATCATGCAAGGGCTGGAGGATTGCACTGGTGGTTGTTTGTGTGTTCTGGCTGTGCTGTTTCACGGCGTGAGCTCTGAGCAGCCAGGGTGATGTTATGGAACAATTGAAGAGCACTGTTGTGGAGCTAATTTCCGTAGTGGCGCAGCTGACAAGCTTCCGGAAGGGCCTACGCAAGATGTGATTATCCATCCTGGTGCAACAAGTTTAGATTCATATTCCAATTTCCAACTCCATGCCTAATATATAGATACTTGGCCAGAAATCCCAACATATAGATAGTCTGGTCTCTCCATTTGCGTAATCTTTGTTTATCTTAACGTAAACGATAGAATCGAGGGTAGAAGTGTAAATTTATCATCTCTATCTAGTCTTGGATATATTAATACCCTTTGTAATTTTGTAATTTTCCTATTTAGGTTAATAAAAGTTTAATTGTTCTTATGGCGTCTTTTAGCCCTATCATTTTGTTGAGGTATGAATGGGCAAGAGATCTGTTGAGTTATACTATAAGTAGACAATAATTTTGTATTATTATAGACATGAATTTGCTACATCCATTAGATTGTAAACACTTAATTTCTTTGAAAATTATCTTTGAACATTCTCATCAAAAGAAAAAAGATATTATAGAAATCTAATTTATTATACATAAGATAAAACTAATACAGTCATCTACAAAAATGATATAATATCAGAAATTATTATAAAAAATAATAGGTGTTGGACCCCAAAGATCACAATGCACTTGGTGAACAATTGAACTTTTATTAACCTAAACAAAAAAATTACAATGGGTATTTATATATCCAAGACTTGATGAACATGACATACATATGTTAGTTCTTGACATGACCAATTTATACTTCTGCCCTCAATTCTATCATTTGCATTAAGAGTTTACACTTTCCTACTACCAGTGTGCACCCCTATGTGTGCTGGCCAGTCAATTTTCTCAATATATGAGTGATCACATAATGTAATCATAAAACGGTTTAATAAGTAAAACTTTTACTTATTAAAACGGTTCCTGTGACGTAGGAATTATTGTCAGGACACACTTGGGGTTGCACACAATGATGACGGTTGATGATCTCGAACGTGCGGATGTAATACCGATACCGGCTCACAGCCTACATAATTTAAGCTGCAGAAAAGGCGCACAGAGACGAACAAATATTTAAGTTCCTGGGATATTATAGGTTGGATGAAATGCAGCAATGGAATGACTTGAGGTCGCCATTTTGAATGCGCTCAGTTTACAGGGGGTGTTAAAAAAACTAGGCATAAATGCTGCATAGAGTATATTATATTGTAAATAAAATTTAATTTTATAAATAAACTGTAAATTAAATGCAGAGATGATAGACTCTAATTTTAGAGATAAAATTTAATTAACTAAAAAAAAGTTACAGTAATTATATATATTATTTTTATTTTGTTATATTTTAATTGTTTAAATCTCTTACTTTTCACGAGAAAACGATTTTTACTTTTCTTTTTATTAATAAAAATTGATATATTAACCTTACTTTGTATCACTTTATTTAGCTTACTAATATATTAAAGTGGGTTTTCATGTTAAAATTATTAATTTAATATGCAAATATATAATTATGTTCAATGAATAAATAATATGTTTTTTTTCTAAACACATAAATGATATATATATATAATGTTTTGACCTGGGACTAATTTGGCACAAAAAGATCAGCGAAGTCCAAATTTAAGGTCAACTTTGCTCATTATATTCATTTACCTAGTACCATAGTTGAAAAAATTAGCCGATTCCACTCGAAATTGACCAATTTAACTCGGCTCGATGCAAAATTGAGTCAAAATATGTAAGGATCGTTTGGGTAAAAAATCAGACCTTGAATTGGCCGATTCAGGGCAATCGGATCCAATTTTAACCCTGAGTCGATGATAGCGAGAATCGGCCGATTCGAGGCGAGGTGGCAACAGGTGGTGGGGGAGACAGGGGCAGGATGGGGTGAACCTCGACAGGGCAGCTGGCGGTGGGTGGCAAAGGTGGCGGTGGGTGGCAAAGGAGATCTGGTGCGTGTGGGGGGGGGGGGGGAATGGGGCACAGGGGGGGGATGAGGGATGGGGTAGCAGAGGAAATTTGGCGGCGAGGTGGCGGGGAACATGGTGAGACTTGATTGGGCGGCGACAGACAGCCAGGGGTAGATTGGGGCGAGGGGGAGAGATCGGGGTGGAGGGGGGGAGGGAGAGGGGTGGGATGGGGTGAGGCTCAACCAGGAGGCAGCGGGCAGTGGGGGAGGGGGGGTGGCGGGCAGCAGGAATGGGGTGACTGGCAGCGTGGGGTGAAGGAGATCTGGCAGGGGGAGGAGGGAAAAAGGTAATGAAGATTGAGGGGGTAGTTTTGTAACACCCCAATTTGGTTTACCCTCAACCCGGATGAGAACGGTTACAAAGGATCGAACTACTCGTAAACTGATTAATTTGGTTGACCCAAAACCTAAACAGCTACGACATAGCCCTTTCGACGTCTTAAGATGGAGCACGCCACTAATGCGCAAACAATGTATGAATAAGATGCAAAACCCTAACAAGATACTACGTGAATGTTATTATAATAGCCACACACCAAAATAATTAAAATAGCAACAAAATTCATAAAAATCTTGGAATAAAACAGACAAAACCTCCCCTAAAAGTGCAATAAGGGGACGACCTGTTAAAACACGACACAATATAATATATATGAAAACAATAATTTACATTACAATAAGGTTCCAAAACCTCCACACATTTTATAATCGGCGTCTCATCCACCTACAATTTCATACTTAGCTCATTTGGTTCCTTTTCATTTCAGCATAACACATCATTAGAGTTTTTCTCAAAATATTTCTAAGCATTTCTAAAACAAAGCATACAAGCCTCACAAACACATGCATATATACACCAATATGTAAATCCACAACAACAGCCAATCATATCACATCTTACGGAAAAGTCGATGCGGCGCCAGGTATGTGTGTGCAATGCAAACGCTAATCCTTCGTCAAAGCCGGCATACTCCATTTATCTTCCTCACCTATATATATAGTAAGAAAACGTCAACAACATGTGTCACTGGTCTAAAAATAACTAATATCAAACTGGAATATGAAAGCAAACTCTCATGGAAAGCAAACAATCATATATCTTCTTCAAGAACTCTCATAAGGGCAACTACAGAGGAGCCGTTGAGTAGCTGACTCAACGGCATCCCGATCTATACTGTGCCGCTCTCTGCACTTCTTTTTCAGTATTTCGCGTAAAACTTTTATCCTAAGCCCTCTCTGAACCTCCATATTACTCTTGGCCTTGAGCACGTCGGCCAAGTACTCTCAGGCATGCGCATTTAGTACACTTTGAACCATAAGTCCGGACATGCGCTGTGCTTAATAGTGCCCATAAACCTCTACGTTCTCCGGGTGAGGAGTTCAAATGCAGAATTGTCAGGATCCCTCGGGAATGGAAAAGGCCGCTCACTAATCCATAGCCCGCTTTGACTGGCACGACATCTGCTCATGGCACGTGCAAGTCGACTCATCTTCTCTTGTCTCACTAAAAACTAGATAAAACTATTTATAGGGTTGGGTTGGGATTTATTATAATAGGCCCGAAGGCAACTTGAGGTGAATCCTATTTTTGAAAACAAGCTCAGGGGATCTCATCCTCGAGGGTTATTAATTTCGAAAACAATCGACCAGATGACCCGTGATAGGTGGGGTCCGATAAATCATCCACCTGACACGTCCTACGATCAATAAATCAAATCACTGATAGAGTAGAGTAATAAAACCTGAGAAGCGTGTCCTAATGGACCTATAAGAAGCTCAAAGCGCAGTCTCGTGCCTAGACGGCGAGCTCTTGCAACGAACCTACATGAACATAACTATTTACCAACGCCCATACATATATGATGCATGCCCATATAACTAATATATCCACATTCATACGTGAATCTAATCAAACATTATAATCATCTCAACAATCACAATAAATCTCTAATTGTCAAGCAAGTTACTAATTTTATGATTTTATACGTTACTTATTACCTAGCACTTTTAATTCCAATTTCAAAACATACCTATTCTAATTAGGTGACAATGGTTTAATCAATTTAATTCGTTTAACTTAATACTAGCATGTAAAACCTAAATCATACAAATTCATACATTAACTAGCTAGCACGCATTTAATTAACTATTCAGTGGTTTACTAACAATTTCATTAGTGAGCATTTACATCACACAACACAATCTACGCTAATCATCACATGTTTATCATAATTTACAATTAATTAAACTAAAATCATGAAGTTAATAAAATTAATTCTAATATGCTACCATGACCACAACATGCATATAATAATACTAAAAAAGAAGAAAAAACCACCTTGCGATCGGCCCTAAAATCAGTGTCAATGGACGAAGACGGTGAAGTCGAGCCGGCGGTTTCCGGCGACTGCGCCGGTGGGGCAATCGAAGGTAAGGGTTAGCACCGTCTCAGCGAGCTTGACCTAATGGTGGTGACGACAAGGGTAGCCGTGGCGGCGATGGCCACCGAAGATGGCGTCGAGTTCGGTCGGTCGCTCCGATCCCACGGTCGGCCTTGACGGCGGCGCTAGGTAAGGGGGTAAGGTAGGGGAAGTCGAGGGGAGAGCTTCAACGTCACGGCAGCGGTGATCTGGCGCAGACGGCAGCGGAATCATGTCAGGAACGGCCGTGAAATCAAATAAAACAACACAACATCCAAATGACATGCCATATAACTAATAACCCACCCGAATACCATCTAACACGTCCTAATGCATTATTCGACCTAAACTAATTCTACGGTCACAACATGAAAAAAATAAAATCATCGACTATATACTCTCATATCTACTGATAACTCAGTCTGTTGATGCGTATCTGATGTTATCATCGATACTTGGGTATACATGAACCCTCATAGTACGGGTCAGCCTTGGCCCTGCACACATATTCTGAAAGCTGAACCAACTCGGATCACGGTCAAATCGACCGACTAACAACTATAAAACCTTGACTCGAGTCGCGGGTTTTACAAATTTAAGTAATAGAAATTGATTCGTTCCTTGCTCGAATCAATAATAATAAAATAAATTTTAAAAATATAAAATATAATATAATAAAATAAAATACAACAAAAAATAGTCTAAATGAAGTATTCTAGAATGATGTTGGGGGTAGGGGAGAGGAAAGCAGTGATTGATTTTGATCGATTCAAGTAAACTAATTCTTTTCGAATTTTTGATGAATCGGTTTGATTCAATACCTCCTTTCGAAACCGATTCAATGCCGGATTCTGATTTTTGCAATTATGCATAGTAGTATGCAAGATATTAATATAGACTTTAATTTTATTAATAAAGAAATAAAGCATATAATAATTTAATATATTAGAAATAGATTTTAATTTTATTTTTTATGGAATAATAAGATCGAATTTCCCCTTTATTAATAGTTTATCAAATTAAAATTTAATTTTATACATAAATTCTCGGTGAATAATGAGATAAACCATAATAATTTAATATTTTAGATGTAAACTATGATCAAATTTAAAAATATATCATATTTGAATGAAAAGATGAATTATAATTATTTAATTTTCTATTATATTTTTTTCGGAAGACAGTTAGACAAGCTCTTATTAATAAGAAGTTAAAATTGAGAATAGTTCGATTCGAGCCAGAGAACTTCTACACTGAAAATTATTTTTATTACTTTTTTTAAAGAAATTGGGGTTAACGAGACGAGCAAAAGGTATTTTTATTATATTTTTGTGATTTATCTTGATTGGCTAGACAAGAAGTTAATTTATCTTATAATTATTTTATTTTTTATTATATTTTTTTCGGAAGACAATTAGACAATCTCTTATTAATAAGAAGTTAAAATTGAGAATAATCCGATTCGAGCCAGAGCACTTCTACGGTGAAAATTATTTTTATTATTATTTTTTAAAAAATTGGGGTTAATGAGACGAGCAAAAGGTATTTTTATTATATTTTTGTGATTTATCTTGATTGGCTAAATATTTTGATTTTATTTTTGAGAGTTCACATTTTATTAATAATAAAATAATGAGGAGTAGATAAATAAATAATTTTATTTTAAAAAGTAGGAAAGTAGAAATGATTGTGGGAGAAAAGGATTAGTGTAAACATGATTTGGTACAAAAATTAATTTAATTTAATTTTTGTTAAGAAAATTGAAAACGGGTCCAAATCGGACCTTCCCCAATCAAACCTCCCGAGCTAAATCATCGGCCATGGCGTAGCTTCCTCCCCTCCGCCGCCGCCGGCGATGACCGACGACGTCATGTCCCCCGATCTCGCCATCGCGCGGGAGCTCGCCGCCCGCCGCCGCCGGTCCGCCGCCTCCGCCGCCTGCCGCCGCGCCTCGGCCGCCCTTCCCCGTCTCCGGTCTCTCCGATCTCACCGCCCTCCTCGATCGGGAGGCGTCGCGGCGGCGGCTGCTAGAATCGGCCGCGAAGGTCGCCGCCGGCGTCGGCGCCGGATGCGAGATCATGCACCCGGACATCGCGGTACAGAGGGAGCTCGTTCTGCGGGAGCGGGCGGGGCGCAGGGGCGGCGGGGCGGGGGCGGCATTGCGGCCGAGGTGCCGCGGGACGGAGTCGGAGGTCGGGCCACCGGTGTTTGAGCCGGTTGGGGAGGAGGTGCCGGCCGGTGGTTGCTCTGATGCTCCTTCCCCGGAGGTGGGTGGTTCCCCCATTTGGTTGTATGTCGATAGGAAGAATTGTGGGATACTTGATTTGTTGTATCATTGATTCGAAACAAAAGTCTTCGTTTTTTTATGTTTTGAATGAATTATTGATAATATCAGACATTAACGTTGTTAGAATTTTGTTGGAAAGGGTAATGTAGCTTGTTGTTGCCTAATATCTTGATTTTCCGATTAACGATGTGAGCTGAATATTATTTGTAAGGATGACTGATTTGGTATATTGTTGAATCGTTACTTAAGTTTTGGTCTTTTTATGTTTTAAAGGAATTCTAGATGGTAGCATACGTGATTGGAGTTAGAATTTTGATGGGAAAGAGGTAGCAGGGAGAAATACTTTGTAGCTTGTTGTTCGGTTTGTTAATTTTCTCATTTACAATGTGAATGGATTGGAAAAAACTAGAAACAGCTTGTGCCGATACTCCTATGCCAGGCTGCCAGCTGAAGTTAACCTGGGCCCTTAGATTGCCAGGTTGGATGACGATGTAATTTTGCCTAATTTGGAAAAGAAGTATAACCTTGTGATTTGAATGGATGACTAGATTCACCTTGAGCTGATATTTTAATATCGACTTTGGCTGATACTTGGCAGCCTTGGAAAGTCTTAGCTTGCTCAAAGTTTGAATGATATTTGTTATTTATTTATTTATTTTCTTTCTGTCTATTTTTGCACGAGTCAAGACAGGGGTTAGCTTTTCTGTCATAGATAATTGTTCACCATTGACTTTGTAAAGTTTCAATCCAGTAATGATTCTTTACTATGCAATTCTAACAGTAGTATGCTCCTTAGTTATTGGTTTAGAGTGAGAACTTTACTGGCAGGGGCGATCGAAAGTGATGATGACCGGGTCTTGTCGTGTCTACTTTGTGAAGTACATGAAAGATTTGTTCGCCTTTTTGAGGTGCTACGTTTTTAAGCCATAGGAACGTGGAGAATCATAATGTATCTATTGAATTGTAATTATATCTTTGAGCTGTTGGCTCTATTCATTTAGTCATTGGTCTTTCCAGCTGTTGACTTGCATGTTTTTTTCCCTCGTATTGGCATTAAATTTTGTTAATTTTTTGTGTTTCATTTTCCTGTCTTCCATGGTAATGAAATCTGTCATTTGGACATTTGCTTTTAAGGCTTGTCTTTTGGAAATTTGAGAGAAGGATAGGTTGCGAGATTAATTTTGTTTATATCAATCAGATTTGCAGTTTCCAATTCATGCTGTGTCTTTGTTTTCTATTTCGTGCAGCTATTTATGTCTCCTTTTATAGTCGATACTCAAAGTCAGCAAGAGTTTCTTGATAAGTACAAGATGCTTCTACCATCACTCAAGTGCTTTCAAAGTCGCAATGAGCTTATCGAGCATGTCCGTGATGTTGCAGTCAATCAAGGTTATCTGATATGCATTAAAGTGTCGAGGAAGGAAAAGTTAGTTGTCCTTGGTTGTGATAGAGGAGGAGTTTACCGCTGTCGAGTTGATCCAGATGCACCACGCAAAAGGAATAGAAGTTCACGTCTTATAAACTGCCCTTTTGAAATTGTGGGTAAAAAGATGAAAGATGGTTTATGGAGACTCAGGATAAAAAATGAAAGACACAACCATGAACCTTTGAAGGATATTATATCTAATCCTTTAGTTTGTCGATTTTCAGAAAGAGAGATTTTACTCATCAAAGATATGAGTGCTGCTGGCTCTGAGCCACGCCAAATGCTCTCTGCATTGAAGGAAAGGAACCCCAAGTCAAGAGCAACGTTAAGAGATATTTACACTATTAAAGCCAAGGTTCATCAAAGACACCACATGAATCAGAGATCTCAAGAAATTGCAAATGAGGGGTTGCAATCCATAAAAGATTGCATTGACATAGAGCCACAACTTTGTGTTACCAGACAATGTTCTGGCCCTTCTCAGGTAAGAAGCTTTTATGTTCATTATGCATTGACACTTCATATAAAATGCCCGGGCACTTCTTTGAGTTGAGAAGATATTTCTTACGCTTTATTATGCCAATTAAGACATCTGACATTCTGTACTCTTTGCATTTCCTGTGTTTCTTGCTCTGAGGATAGCTTTTCATGTCCAAGGACTAAAAGTATGTGGATTTTGTTATCTCTGCTATTTGATACATGTTTGCTTGTTTGTCTTATGTCCTTGTCCCTGTTTCTGACAAACTTGTGTTCCTTGTGAATAAGTTCGTGTGAAGTTCTGTCAGACAATGAACTTTTAAACCCTTATATGAATGTTTAGTGTGGTGATGATGATTCTTAACATTTTTTAGTTTCAAAATTTATTGGCCATCACTCACTAACTAAATCATATTATGTTACATTGTCCGTTGAGACTGAATGCAGATATACACGCCTTTACTTACAGTTGAAATTCAAAATCAAGAGGGTCCTCTTCAACTTTGTAAAGTTCTTCAGTCATCTAGCAATACTTTCCGGAGTCGAGAAGAGCTCCTTGAACATGTTCGGAATATTTCAATGACACTAGGATATGTGGTTTCCATTAATATGTCAAAGAAAGATAAGATTATAGGAATTGGTTGTGATCGAGGAGGTACATATAGATGTCGCAAGCCAAATGGTATTCGTCAAAAGAAATCAAAATCACGTCTAATTAACTGTCCTTTTAGAGTGGTTGGAAAACGAAACGATGATGGTTTCTGGATCATGAAAGTTGAAAATGGGGAACATAACCATGAACCTTCTAAAGACTTGATTGATCACCCCTTTGCTCGGCGATGTTCCGAGGAGGAAGTGCTGCGAATTAAAGAAATGACTTTTGCTGGCATACAACCCCGTGAAATTCTAGCAGCACTTAAGCAAAGCAATCCAAATCTGAAGCTACTCCTGAGAGACCTTTACAATATCAAGGCCAAGATTCGCAGGGAATATTTATCTGGTCGTACAACAGTTAATGCTTTAATTGATGAACTTGGACAGGCAGGTTTTCAGTATAATTTAAAATGTGATGAAGCAGGCCATGTGACCCATCTATTCTTTGTGCATCCTCTTTCAATCTTATTGAGTAAATGGTTTTCTAATGTTTTTATGATGAATGGCACATACAGGACTAACAAGTTTCATATGCCATTACTTGATATTATTGGAGTAACATGTTTTGGCACGTCTTTCCTCTCTTGTTTTGCGTTTGTAAGAAATGATGAAGTAGAAGATTATATTTGGATCATGAAAATGCTGGAATCAGTTCTTGGTGGCAATGTCCAACCTAAAGTGATTGTGTTTGATGCTGAGTTGAATCTTTTGACTGCTGCTCGCATGGTCTTTCCAGAGGCTGCTGTTCTTTTGTGCACACGTCACATTGAGAAGTGCATCTTGTCAAACTGTAAAACTCAATTCAACAGTGAAAGCTACTGGGACAGGTTTGTATGTTTGTGGACTGCCTTAGTTAATGCTCCAACTGAACTGGCTTATTACAAGGCATGGGAGGCAATTCAAGGTGAATGCAAAGATGATAAATCCTCCCTCGATTACATTGAAACTAATTGGCTTCCCTTGAAGACGCAATTTGTCAAGGCATGGACAGACAGGTATCCTCATTTTGGCAATTGTGTTATCTCCAAGGCAGATGATGTGCATTCCAAGATCAAAAAATATTTACAAGATCCAGTATGTGATATTCAACGGAAATTGTGTATGGTTATCAAGAATCAAGCCAAGGCCATTAAAACACAGATTTTGGAAGAGAGAGTTCGGATATCGCCCAAGCTTCGTATACCCTTTTTTGAAAAACTTATTGGTAATGTTTCAGTTTTTGCATTAAGAGAGCTTCTTCAGCAGTATAAAATGGTTGTTGATCATTTAAGTTTACCAGCTTGCTCAAGTCACTTCTCAACAACAATGGGCCTTCCATGTGCACACAGAATTAAATTTCTGGTGGATAGAAGCAAAGGCTTGGATCTAGAGGACATACATTCACAGTGGTGGATAAACTTTCAGGATCTTGATAACATTAACTGTGAGGTGGACAATCATGAGGTAGAAGTGAACACCGTGCATGATGCTTTTCAGGATAAGGGTGAAGATCGTCATGACTTGACGGTACATCCAGAACTGAATATTTCTTGCTTGTCAGAAAACCACAATAGCGCCGAGTTTCAAATAAATGTTTGCGATGAAGCAGAAGGCCCTTCTGCAACTGAGTGTATTAAAAAGGTTGTAAAGTGTGTCATATGCAAAGAAATAGGTCACAATTCTGAAACATGTGAGCAACATGTAACAGTCAGTGATGTTCCATTCTTTTCTCTTAATGGTACAACTATGGACGATCTTCAAGATTTGAACATAGTGCCTGATAGAAATTGTACATTTGTAATTGGCAGGTGAAAATGGTGCCATACAGCAGTGTTCAATTTCATGTAATTGTTTGGCCTCTTTTCTTGATATCTTGTTTGTCTTATAAGGGTCAGGCAGTTGTTGGAGTTCTTGATGCATATACTGGGATAAATTGTATGCAGTTCCAAGAGTTGTAGAGTTTTGTGATGTGCCGACAAATTGCTGGAAGGCCGTACTGCTTACAAGGCTGTATGACCTGATTAACTCCTGACATGCAACTCATTATAATTTATGGATTTAAACTGCTCTCATACTTCATTGATGTCATGTGTCATTGTTGGTTTAAGGGAAAACTCCCAGGCTGTTTACTATTGTTCATGTAGAATGTCCTCTAATCTCCAAGCTGTTTGTAGCTCTTGGCTACTGCACGTTGCTCGTTATATTTATCATAATGAAGGTGATTCTTACCTGCCCATCTATAGATTTTAAGAATTTTCGATGCAGAATTGTAAGATGTTTATGAGAAATTTATGTAGATCAGTCATTATATGCAACCATAAACAATTGATCTTTTCCATGCCCTCACCCTTCCAAAAATTTTGGGTTTGTCTTTTGGAATGTTAAGTATCGGATTGAGAATAAAATTTGCGTATTCCTCGATTGGAACAGGCCGAGAACTCAATTGGAAAGCCCATACGTGCATCATTTGACATTTGACAACACAAAAAATTCAATACTATCCAGAACAAAAGCTTGTGAAGGGAATTAAGAATCCGGGAACATATAAACAGCAAAGTTAAAATATATACACCAAGCTGTAGAAATTCTGACATTGTAACGAAACAAACATGCACTAAAACCAGAGTTAAAGGTGCCCCAAAGACGTTTTGCTCTAGTTTTTTTAGCAAGACCTCCTCTATATTTTACTCAAACTTTTTCTCAGGTATGTAGAAATCAAAGGTGACATCCACCGAGCCAGAATCTTCACCTTTGTCCTTGTAGTCTACACCCGTTATTCCTCTATATTCCAGGTCATAGTCTTGGTAATCTGGTTTCACACGTCTCACCGGCACAGTGACAGAATACACAGTTCCTAGGTCTGGATCAGTTGAGACACTCAACTGAACTTTATCTTGGGAATCAATTTCAACAAAATCAGACAGTGCACCCACAATGTTATCCACAATCTTGCGCTTAGCTTCATCGCTAACTGCACATCTGTCGGAAAATAGAATCATCTTAAGCCTCTGCTTTGCTACGTTGGCATTGGAGTTTTTCTTCAGTGTTGGGGAAGGGAACAAAATCTTCCAAGCCAACCTCAAGCGCTCAAGGAAGCTCATTTTTATGGCATCAAGGATGAGGCCTTCAGTTTCATGATTTCCATGTGTTGGAAACAGTTTATTACTTCTAATTCCATGACACTGGTGGGACCATCGTTGAGCACTTTTACCGTCGAGAAAAAATTGTGGATAGATTCCAGATTAATCCCTTCTCTGGTACAAGGATTGCCAAAAGTTACCTGAGAATTAAAAAGAAATTGGATTCAGCAATAACAAGCACAATTCTAACAACTGCATAACTTAGAAACAGGCACTACAGAAACTTGGCATTATTAGCATAAACTTAAAGAAATGCCTAATTTCTAGCAGAAGCATCAAAGGTTTTTCTTCTAAATTTAATACATTAAAGCCAAACAGACCATTATGAAAGTATATTTCTTATATGGACATATATGTATATACCTCCGATCGCTAGTCTGCAACGCACAATATATTGTTCAACCACATCATGCAAAAATCAGAACATCAAGCCCATGTTTTCCCTTCACACTCCTACACCTCTAAACCTCTGACGAGAATGGCAATCACAAAGAAAGAAGACACACACAGTTTCCATAATGTCTTTTAGTACTAAACCCATTAGGAGAGTGGGCCAGAACACCATGCTGGAAGCGTGAGAAATATTCTTTAATCACATCATACTCTAACAAGACCCAAGCACATTCTGCCATCTCTCCACACTCCGGCATTTTCTACAAATCAAAAGAGACTGGCAGCCACAGAGAACCACAAACCATTTCCATAAAACCATTTATCACTGATAACATTAGGGGAACAATCGTTCACAATCGTTCACATATGCAGTGATGACAATCTGACATGCAGAAGCAGAGTTACACTCATCATAACAGCTAATAAATAGGGTAATAGTATTTTGAAAGACACTAGCATCAAGTCAATTCCATTGAAATATCAGTTAAACAAAAAGAGATGCCTGACTCAAACCGATCACTATAATGAAACCTCTACATCAAATGCAACGCACCCAACCAGATCCCGGAATGCTTCAACCACAACAATACTACAAGTCTGTGCCCTAGATTACCCATAAAAAAACATTCCTTTTCTTTTTTTATAAAAAAGTAATTAAAAAACAGTGACAAATGCAAAAAAATCATGGCAACCCATTCATCAAATCACACCCGAGCATAATAAAAACAGATTCTTGACAAGCAACAAGGCACAAAGACATCAGAATCGAACAATAACAGCATGCAGTCATTTTCCATGGAATAAGCTCGGGAGAGAGAGGGGAGCAGACCTTGGAGGGAGGGAGGGAGAGGGACAGGGAGTCTGAAGGGGCGAGAAACACGGGGTGCCAGCGCCGAAGAGATGCTCAAATCTGCAGAAATCGCCATGGGTTGGTGAGAAAGTTGAGATCTTTTTTCTCCTTCGGCTTCTTCTTCGGCTGCTGGCCTACCTGCCAAAACTATCTCTACCAGTCCCAAGAAACAAGAATGGTACTTTGGTTATTTTAGGAGGGTTGAAAGGTTATTATCGTCTTTTACTTCACAAAAATAATTTGGTTATTTTTTTCTTTAAAATTTTAATTAATTATTTTTTAAAAAACAAATTAAAGGATTTGAAACTTTTGCTTGTGTGTATCTTTTAGGTTTTCTGTCACCTTTTTAGACATAATTTATATTATTATATTTTTTAATTCTATGTCATTTTTTTGGCCCAACCCAATAATTAATAATAAAAATAAAGTGGCCTTGCCCGACTAACAACAAGATGTAGTCGATAGCAAAATTTGGTTTGGCCGTAGTTGAATGAGGCCATAAATTTAGTTATGGCCAGATCTTCTAGCCAGCATTCTCTTAGCCAGGGGTATATTTTTTTATTTTTTATTTTTTATTAAATAAAAAAAACTATTTTTATAATTGAATGGCCCTAATCAAACTCTGATGGAAGAAACTTTTCGTACCTCTTTTTCCTCGGGTAATCCAATCTCTATAAATAGGTATTGTGCCACTTTTTTATACTAAAAAATCAGCTGAAGCAGCCGAAAGACGAGAGTGCAATCAGCGATGACAATTTTTGTTATCAATGATTGCTTTCATGAATCATGTCTAAGAGTTCATTGGATATCACAACTTTGTTAATTATATAAGGCGATGGTAAGATTTTATATTTTTTATTTACTTAATGATAAAAGTTACAAATGGGTAATTAGAATTAGTGCAGAGAAGAGAGGGTAAATAATGAGCGATGATGAGAAAGATGATTTATGAAAAAAATATAGTTCTAACTAAGTAAATGGTTTTTTTAAAATTAAAATATCTTAATATTATATAACCTTTTTTAAAAAAAGGTAAAACAACAATCTGGAGGATATCTTAATCTTGGCCTCATTATCTTATAAGTGCCTCAAACAGCCCTAAAAGGTTCCAAGTCTAAAGCAAGAAAGTAAATCCAGCTCCTCCTCTTCATCATGGGTAAAAAGTGCTCAAACTCATGTGAAGAAGAGCCCAAACCCATGAGCAAAGGTGCCAAAAATGGTCTTGCTTAGCTTCTAAAGAAGCCGAAAAGACAGAGATTACATGAACCGCTGAAAATTTGAAGATAAATAGCAAAGATGGTATGAAGAACATACATGAACTTTAGTATGAAGTACAGCTCATATGCTATCTAGCAATGAATCAAAATCATTCAATGTTTTTGAAACAGTAGATGAAGAGTTCAAATATCCTTGGCTTTCCTGCTGGGAGAAAGATGTGGGTTTCTGTTTGGGTACACGAGAGACCGAGGCCAACGAAATTGACAATTTTAATTGTACATGTGAATCTGGGCTATAAATCTATATTATCAAGTCCGTAAAATGAATTTTTTAAATATAAATCGTATTCATATAAATTTTATATAATTTATAAGGCTAATTTAAGAAACACTACAAGTTAATTAATCAAATTACACACTTCTCACTTAAGCAGATCTAGTTCATTAACTTGTGGGTCTAAAAAATAAATGATAGGACAAATTCACATTAAATTTATAACATAAATTTACTAATAAATATAATCTTATTTACAGTAAAATACTACTTAGATTGTGGATCTGTTTTAATAATGTACAGTAAATTAATAACCCCCTCCCCCAAGCAAATCAGCTACAGAAGAATCAATGGAGCTGGCAGCAGAATTTTTGGAGAAGAACCCATGATCTTGAGAACTGTAACTGGACTTTCCAAGAGCACCAAAAGAATCAAAAGTCCGAGTTTCTCTAAAGAATCCAGAAGCACGTCTAATTCTGCCTCGGCTGCTGTAGCCTCAAATCCCACAGTTTTCTTTGAATAGTCTTCAACGT
The DNA here is from genome assembly GCA_033002965.1 of Piper betle. Classification (NCBI taxonomy): domain Eukaryota; kingdom Viridiplantae; phylum Streptophyta; class Magnoliopsida; order Piperales; family Piperaceae; genus Piper; species Piper betle. The sequence continues at coordinate 45,996 of JAURVB010003043.1, read as the reverse complement.
TTCTCTCATCTCTTTCATCAGTAATCGACACTTGATCTGATATTGCCAATTGTGATGTTCCTTCCAGTAAAATGGTATGAACCAGAGCTTTCTACCAGTCAGAAACACCTACTTTCAGGACAGGCTAGAGTGTCCTCTTTTAACATCCCTTCCATGGCAGCCATCAACATGGACATTTTGCTGATTAACAAAACATTAGCATCAGTGAGTTTTATCAGATCTTGATATAAAGAGAGATTCAGACAATCAAAATGTCACAGCCATATTAAAAGTATGCTGTACATAAAAACTATGTGGAATACCGGACAGGCATCCATCCAACCTATGTCATTTCTTTTTGAGAGAAGTTATGCTTAATCCGTAACCCTAATTATTGGAAATCAGCTGGAGAAAAATGATTATAACATCAAAACCTAAATAAGAACATGGACACAATTTTGCACAATACCTCCTGAAAGTATATAAACCTTCCATCTATTCTCCAAATTGATTCTTGTAGCTATCAAAAGTTCATAAATCTATTAATCTCTTCTCCTAATTGATTCTTAGCTATCTCTGCTATTCAAATTTGGAGTGCAGAAACGATAACTTGAAGAGCCTCATTCTGGCAAAATCATTCCCATTCAACCGCCTTCACTACATTTAAGAGTAGCCTCACTTACATCATCAAGTATCAAATTGTTTTAGATTTAATCCAATTATCTTTGCAGTCTACCCTCATATATTTTTGCAAAGCTTTAATTTGAAGATATATGTGACATACCAATTCTTCTAAAAGTTTATCAGCTTCAATAAAAAGCCTCTCAGATGGATCTAACTTTGCAAGATGGTCAGCCAGTGCATCAAGATCTATGGAAAGGAATGATGCCTGCATAAGGAAATTGCAAAAATAACACAGGACATATGAAAGAGGAAAAGGAAATAGATGATAAGAAAATGTGAACATAATGGAAAAACTCCACCAAAGAAGCATTGTTGAAAAACTAGCAAGTACCTTATAACTTGAGATTGAGTGATCATTAAAATTGTCGTCAGAATTCCATGAATTGGCTTAAAGTATGCTGGGTCGAAGTCTAATCAAAATAAGTCAATCATCTGCTTACGATGCATATACATAACAGAACAATGAACACTTTCAGGCTACAAGGTGCTGGTGTGTTCATGAACTAAAAGGACTTTGTCATACAGCTAGTCAAATTTATTACTTTTATAAAAAAAACAAGGGAAGGACATACACAGAGTTCAAACAACCAACATCATTGTTAAATCTTTCCCATTCCAAATCATCAACCGAGGAAATTGCAAGTAGAAATAGCAAAATTGGAAATTTATCCATAGAAAAGGACTCAAATATCAGACATCAACAAAACACTTGACAAATCAAACTTAGCTAATATCCATTTAAATCAAATTAAGAAGAAGAATCCACAGTTGGCTCTTCATACATAACATAGGAGACAAGAACAAGCAACAGAACCATCCTCAAGCCATCCTCATGAAGGAAGCCAGAAAAAAGGTTCGCTCTACATCCTATCATTTACTGCGTCTCAATCCCAGTTCCAATTTTAGCACGAATATAAGCAAGATAAGGTCTATAGGCAACATTGGGCCAGAAGGTATCATTTAAATCAATGAAAATATTAAGAAAAATTATCCACCCGCTCTAAAACAATTTTATTTGAAGCGATTTTAAACTCAAAAAAGAAAGAACAGAGATCCACCCATTCTAATTTGTTGTAGATTCTCACTCATTGAAATATTGCAACTGGGAAAACCCACCGAAAAAATCCAGAACTCGTTAGAATCGATCACTGATCAACACTATCAAATTGTCCTCTATAAAATCATTGTTCAGGCAATCAAATGCATCGATATTCACCCACTAATGATTCATATAATCCCAAAAACCCAATCAATCCTATCCAACACCACAAGTTTACGCCCAAAAATAAAGGAAACGTTTTATCGAACCGTATCTGACCTGAATCAGCCTAACTTGAATCCTAAGATTATATTCATATTATTATGGAAAAATATTATAAATAACCAAGTTTCAATATTTTTTATTAAAAATGTCTAAAAATTAAAATTTATATAAGATATATAGCCAGATTTTAAAATTTTATTTCACGTATAGCTAATTCATATATTTTAAGAATATCTGAATCATAATATTTATTTTGTTAATGTAAATACATTGAATTTAAATTTAAATTTTCTTAAACATATTTTCTTATATTTTATACAATGAATGATATTTAATTGTTTTTATTTCATCTATAATAAAAATATATTATAGAAAAAGCCCAATGGATATAAACAGATCGAATTCGAATTAAATTTATAGGTATAAGATATCCAAACCCATCATTAACTCAAATCTTCTAATTCTACAATCATTTTGTTAAGAATTAAATTAACATTGAGTACATCGGCTAATTATCCCTCTCAATACAGACTAGAATAAAATAAAAACAGTCGAAGCCAGATCGTAAGATGTTAATATCGTTCTATAAAGACCTTCAAAAAAGTCAACTGTCCACCGTTTAGAGTAACTTCATAATAATGCGCACCACAAATCGTACATAGGCATTCTGTCCACGTTGATTTGTGTGGTGAGTCAACGAAGGTTATTGATAATTTTATTATTCAATTTAGTATTTGATTATGCACAACAGGCCGGGCTGGGTATGGACATCCCAGCGTTGGAGTTAAATGAGGACCGACATTTATGTCCGAATTTACCAACAAGTTTTAATCGAAGAACCGCAAATATAGACACAAACATAATTACCTTGTCCGACTAATTATTAAACGATCAGCATCAATTATAAACAAATGGTATTTACTATTTATAAACCCGAAAAATTTCCTCTGTAATTCAATTATATTTAAATATAAATATATTTTATTTATGAAGCTTGAAATATTCCGGACTTCTATTTTATCATATATTTATTTAAAATGATTCGGCCCGGGCCGACACTAGCTCGGGATTTGTTGCATGGCCCGGATCCCGACTGTATCGATCAGTTCGACCAAGTATGTTATACTTCCTAAAAACAAGTAAAATAGGTGTGTAATCAAATTAAAGTTATTGAAGTTAGTTCCCCCATCAAAATGGGTTTGTTGCATAATTAAATCAAAACTAGCTACCAAATAAAATGTGTTGTTGTATTCCTCTATTGAAAATAGGTGAGTAATGTAACCAATATTAACTCGTGAGGGCCTTCTCTGTTTTGCTTTTCCTCTGTGAAGCTTTTTCTATTAAATTTTCTTTCGAAAATCTAACAGAAAAAGCTTATGTTCATTGTATGGAGCTTGCGTCGCTTCAATGGGCACAGGAAAGTCTTCCTTTCCCGATTCATCGTTAGTGTTGGAACAAATACTTGGCTCAAAATAGGTATTTTGATGATCTACAAAGTAAGAATAATGATAAGCACATGAGATTTTGACTTGAGGTAACTCAAAATTCTAACTTGATACATGATGCAACTGAATTTGATATAATATTCACTTTAGTTCAAATCAATAAATGTTAGGGATGTTTACTAAAATTTGGAAGGGTTTACAATTGATATTAGCCAAAATCGCCTCTACTCCTTTTTTAGAGACATAAGCTAATCTGGACTTAATAAATTAAATTTTTATAGGCTTTTTATTCCAAAAATTACCTCAAAAAATAAGGCTTTTTCAAAATATAAAAACTATTGCCTTCTCCGGAACTTTGATGTGGGACTAATCTAATAATTCTTCCCTTTGCACATGCTAGGATTATATAGTAAAGCAAGGTTGCAAAACTCTAATTTGGGCTAGTTGACTTATTGTAAAGCTAATCTGGGTTTTGATAAAATTTGTCACAAAGTATCAACGTAACAATTAGCATAATTAACCAAAAGACAAGCATCATAAGTCAATAATTTTGTGAATTTTGATCATTCTTTTTCTGGAATTTTTCAGGTTTTATTTTCGAAAGTTCTTTTACAAAATTTGATTGCCGGCGATGGCAACGCTCCAGGTAGGAGGATTTTCGAAAAGGCAATTTTTTTTCGACTTTACCAGACACTCAAGACACTCGAAAAATTAGGCTTAATTACGAGAAAACAAGAAAAATACATAAATTATCTAAAATACCCTTAAGATTAAATTTAATATTGTTTTTTTAAAAATTACGAGGCCCTCGTTAAATATAGGCTTGGGTTGGATATGGATTGAATATGGTCATATCTGAATCTGACCTAAATCTGAAAATTTGAATTGGAATCCAAAAATTATATATATTTTTTATTTACCATATTCGTATCCAACCTAAATCCACATAACTCGAATCCAACCTAAATGACTAAAATAATATAAAATTTAATATAAAAATAGATTATTAATAATAATATATTATTTTTATATATTTTAAAATAAAATTTTATAAAATATCATATATTCAGTTCGTATTCCGACAATATCACTCTAAATCTATATCCGATTTGAATATTTTTGGATATATATATCCAAAAAATGACCGTTTCTTATCGAATATAAACATGTTGAATTCGGATCAAGGATATTGGATATTCAAACCCATCCTTAACCCCCAAATGTGTGCGGCTTGCCTTGGGCTACTAAATCGGCTGCGCGCGACCTTGGGTGCCCAAACCCAAACCAGCCATGATTTGGTGCGCCTAGATTTGATTGCTTTGAGGCCGAGGGTAGATCAACCTAAATCGACCTCGGCCTGACTGTCCATGACTTGGGCAGGCCGAACTAGGCTGCCCCAAGGCCTCCAACCATTAACTATTATATTTTAAATTTTTTATATTTTTAAATATTAATTTAATTTTTAAACATTAAAGAATATCTCATCGTTACTGAAAAGTTCCCCGCTTTTGTAATAAGGTTTGATTTTTTCTACCACCCAGTAATTTTAAAAAATATTCTCTCCTCCGTAAAAAGCTAAAAAGTCTTAAATTTATGCAAAAACCTACAAGTCAACGCCCATAAATTAGCATTTGTCTCTTTATTAACAAAAAAAAAGCACTCCCATTGTTCAAGCCAACAAGAGATGGACTGGTCAAGTCTTCCCGGAGAGCTCTTGGATCTCATCATCCGACGCCTACCCCTCACCGACCAGCTCCGCCTCCCCGGCGTCAACAAGCACTGGTCGGACGCCGTCGCCTGCCACCGCCACCTGCCCTTCCCTCCCTCCCATGGATCTGGCTCTCCCCTCCTCACCATTCCACCAGCCCCGGCTCCGGCCAGTTCTACAACGTCGAAGAGAAGAAGCTATACAACCTCCCCATGCCCAACCAGGCCCTTGTCGGATTTTGCTGCGGTTCATATCAAGAGTGGCTCATACTCACCGACGACGACATCACACAGCTCTTCCTCATAAACCCGCTTCGGAGTTCTTCAAATGATCACCTCCCCACGTCGACCATCGAGCTTCCTCCTCCAATAGTTGAGTACCAGGCCGACTACCACCCAACGGTTGTCTTGACCTCATCACCTACAGACCCAAATTGCTTATTCATCATCATTCATCCAATTGTTGGTCTCTACATTGGTAAAGATGGACACTGGGAAGGTCCTCTGGAGGGTAGAACTCTAAACTGGTGTAGTGATGTGATTCTTTACAATGGATCTATCTATGCTGCAAACAATGATGGGGAGCTCTCTCTCATAGATATGGGTAGTACTAGTAATGCTGTCTTGAAGTCACCATTGGACTCAAGGTTGTTCAGAAGCTACCAAGGTTGTTGGCGTCTGGTGGAGCTCAATGGGGACTTGTTGATGGTCTACTTTGTGGATGACGGCGATCACTTCCCCATGGCCGTGCGTCAGGTGTTCAAGGCAAACTTGGGTGTTGGGAAGTGGGAGAAGGTGAAGAACTTGGGCGGCCATGTGCTTCTGGTTAGCGAAACTGGATCTAGATCGATGCTTGCGAGTCATTTGCCAGGGTTCAAGACGAATTGTGTGTATTTCTTGATGGATCATTGTGTGCACATGCTTGATGTGGGGAAGAAAAAGGTTGAAGAGAATGTGGATGTTAGCCATGGTTTGTATCCTTGTCCGAGAGTTTTTTGGACCCCAAGAGGGGTGTAAGAGACGAGTGTAATGCTGTGATTTCTACCAGACATGCTTGCTCCTTTGCAAGCAGAAATTGAGCTCTGGTGGTTTGTTTTTGCTAAGAAATTATAATCATTAACTTTCTTCAATGTAATAATTCTCAATCTACATCAATCAAATAGTTTGGTTTTGGCTAAATGCAATAAAAAAATCCAATAAACACCTCAAATCGCCGAGGCCTATATATCTTGTTGTTCAAATAGTATGAAAAGAATTGTTTGATCAACTCATTGAGAGGTGCCAATATATATATATATATATATATATATATATATATGTGACATATATATATATGATATATATATATATATTTCATTTAAAAAAATTTGGATAAGATGGTATTCCACATTTATATTTTCGCATTAGATTCAACTCTTAAAGCTTATGTTCCCACGACCTTTACTTCCAAATGTGCATTTTATTGGTATTCTATATGAAATACTTAGATAATTGTGACACCAAAAATGCAGTTCTATAAATAAGTTGAATATAATAAATTATACGATTAGACTTGCATAAACTTATAATAATCTCCCACTCCATGTAACACCCTGTTTCGGCTCACCCATAAACCGATCCAAAAATGTCACCGACAATCGAATTGTTCGCTAATCTACTGGGTTCGGTTACCCGGATTTGCCCTCGGCGTATTAAGATGGGGATGCAACTATGAAATGCATGAATGAGAACAATTGGGTTCTAACACGGTCCCGGATTTGCCCTCGGCGTATTAAGATGGGGATGCAACTATGAAATGCATGAATGAGAACAATTGGGTTCTAACACGGTCTTAAATGCATGCCATGACATGCAAGCAAAACAAAACCATGCAACAAGTAAAAAATTTAAATAAAAATTCATTAATTTTTACGGAAAAATGGACAAAACCTCCCCTAAAAGTGCAATAGGGCCAACCTGTCCACAACAAGGGTATATAAATATTTTATCAAAATACGATAAAACATAACAATCTACCGTGATATCCTATCATTATCTCATTTGTTTTCATCCGAGCCGAGTCTGAACTCCAAGGCTCCCTACTCATTCACATTTATCCATTCATTTCATAATAAGCAATTCATCCAAACAAACACATCATAATTGTCATTCACATAGCCTTAACATAGCATCATTATACATTACGCACGGCAAGTACATGTGTGCATGGTTTCGTGCTGCTCCTCCTCAGTCCTAATAGCTTTCATCCCTCGCATTTCTCACCTACATATATATAGAAAAACCATCAGTAATGAGTGTTACCGGCCCAAAAAATAACTAATATCAATTTGGCACAGGAGAGCAAACTCTCCTATTGAATCAAAACCATATACTTCCTCAAGAACTCTCATTAGGGCATATATGGGAGCCGTCGCCATCGGGTCGATAGCGTCCCCCTTTCTTTCTCATTCTCATACCTTGGTCATTTCTTTATCGCTTATCGCATCAAATCTCATTCCTTTCCACCCTCTACACCTTCCATATTACTCCTGGCCTTGAGCACGAAGGCCGAGCACTCTCAGGTAGTTGCCTTTAGTACCCTTTGGACCACAAGTCTAGACATGCGCTGCATTGCAGTACTCGTAAACCTCCACACTTCTCCGGGTTTGAGGAACTCAAAGGTGGAGTTGTCCGGATCCTTTAGGAATGAAGTGGGTTCTCCCCAACTCCAGAGCCCGCTCTTCCGTGCACACGCCTTATCTGAAGGTGTGGCTGTTAGTAACTCTCATTGCATCTCTCACTGAAAATGTGAAAACTATACATATATAGGCTTGGGTTGGGATTTATACAATAGGCCCGAAGGCATCGTGAGCTGGATCTGAAGTTCGAAAACAAACTTGAGGGATCTCATCCTCGAGGGTTATTAATCCGAAAAACTATTGGCTAAATGGCCCGAGTTAAGTAGGATCCGATAAAATGCCACTTGACTCGTTCTACACATGATAAATCAAATACACAATAGAATAGTGTAAAACAAAGAACGAGTCCTAAACGGACTTGGTAGAAGCTCCAAGAGTGTCCTCGTGCCTAGGCGGCGAGTTCCAACTCCCGTACCTACACATCGAAACTAAATACTAACGCCCGCTCATGATGCAGTCATACATCCATCACGCATCAATCAACACACATTAACCCATATCAATTCTAGCAAATCTACTTAGGCCAGTTTGCATTAGATCATGATCATTACCTAGTTACCCTAATTAGTTTCTTAGCCTCCATTTTTAACACCACTTAATCAAATAAATTTCATATTTTATCTTTAATCAATTCTACATATATATATATATATATAATTATTACACGCAATTTACCAATCCTAGCATGCAATTCTAATAATCAATACTTTAAAATAATACCCCTACTAGCAAACTTTTAAATAATACCGACGGCGGCGGCAATCTCAAGGGCGACAACGGCTAGGGTTTTGGAAGAGGGAAGGTGTTGGGAGGGAGAAAAATACCCCTAGTGGCAAACTCATAAATAAGTATTGACATGATTACTACTCGAGTCAAAATAATAACTAGTTCGTAATAATCCTAAAAAAATCTAGAAAAATATGAAAAAATCCCATAAAATAAAACAAACACAACAACATCCAAATGACATGCTCTATAACTAATAACCCACCCGAATATGATGCAACGTGTCCTAATGCGTTATTCAGCTTTAAACTATTTCTATGTTCCAACATATAAAAAGAAAAATACTGCATATTTTTATATATTCTGATAATTCATTTCTCACCATTTTTTCGACGATATCATCATATATTCAGGTACACCTGACTCTCATCGCTCATAACTCACGACTGGCCTCGACTCAGCATGTGGTTCATGAAATTGACTCGACTCGAACCAACGATTGAACCGACTGGTTCGGTAACGTAAAACTTTGACTCGAGTCACGGGTTTTACACTCCAAATCATAACTTATTTATTTATAAATTGAAAGGTCCATGCACTAACTGGATAAGAATTATTATGCACTATATTGTGTGCGCGCGCACACACACACACACACACACACACACTATATATATATATATATATATATATATAAAATACTTTGTTTATTCACTTCATGGTGAATTCACAAAATTCACTAGAACAAAAGAAGTCGCTTTTTCAGTTTTAGTTGAATGGAAAAAGTTTATGAAAAATTGGATAGGGTTCCGCCCATTAACATACCTTTTTATATTATATATATATAGTTTTTTATTTTCATTTTATAGTTTATATTTTATAGTTTAGTAGAGTACCTTTTTCTATGGATCCCTGCACTACAATCCGTTTTTTAGTCAGATCTATTCGTCTTTGTTTCTTTATATATATATATATATATATATATATATATATATAGAAATAAATTTCATGTGCTTGAGCACGGGCAGCTTGCCTGTGCTCAAGTTTGATCTTGGCCGTTGGATTAGCATCCAACGGCCAAGATAAAAAAAAACAGAGGGGTGGCCGCCGGCGCCACCGCAACAACGACGGCGGAGGGGGCGGGAAGGGTGAAAAAGCCACGGCGACTGCCGGGGGGGCGGGGGGGGCGGCGGCGACAGGGGATGGGGTTGGTCCGGGGGGCGGCGGCCACGTGGTTGCGGGTCGCCACGCGGGGCGCGGCGCGGCGGGGTGGGGGCCGAGGGGGCGCGGCGAGCGGGGGACGGGGACAGAGGGGGGGGCGTGGCGCGGTGGGGTGGCGGGTGGGGGACGGGGCGGGGTGGCGGGCGGGGGCCGAGGGGGCGCGGCGGGGTGGCAGGCTGGGGATGGCGACGGGGTGGGGGTGGTGTCGCCCGGCGGCGGGCCGGCAGGGGAAGAGGCGGGGCGGCTAGATCCGCCGCCTCGTCGCCACCAGAGGGGGTCGCCGCGAGGTTGTGTCGCCGCCCCGTCGGCCGGGGGCGGCGACGGGCGGGGGTGGCGTCATGTCGGCCGGGGGCGTCGCCCATCTTTTTTTTTTTTCATCCAGCCGTTGGATTGTATCCAACGGCTGGATGGCTCAAGCACAGGCAGCTTGCCTGTGCTTGAGCACAGTAAACCCGCCCTCATATATATATATATATATATATATATATATATATATTGTGGAGAGAGTCATGTTTCCTTGGTTGCCGGCTACCGTTCTATAGATAATTTATCCCTTGGGGAGACTACCAAATATGATTTTATCTTCTATTAAAACAAAAGCAATATTTCAATCTACCTATCTATATATAATAAAAGAACAATTTTTGAGGAGTGTCATGTTTAATGAGGGATTAGCAAATGATACAATGTGATTGATTATGATAAAAAAATTATTTTAAAAATAATTTTAGATCTTATTAATGTATTTTGTAATCTCTATAAAAAAATTTAATCTTTTAGAATCTTTTTCAAATCCTATTAATTAATATTTTTATTTTCGTAATTATTTAATTCCATAAATTACAAATATAATAATGATGAAAAAACTAATCTTTTAGATTTCTACAAAATCTTATTATTATTATTATTATTATTATTATTAGGAATTTTTAATTATTTAAATTAGAAATGTGATAAAGATGAAACAAGCTGATAAATTCATATTTAATATTATCATTTTTATAAATTTTAATTAATTAAATTATAAATATAATTAAGATTGAAAATCTTACCTCTTAGAATTTCTTCCGAATCCTCTTATTAATATTATTATTTTCGGAATTTTTAATTAATTAAAATTTATATTTAGAATAATAATAAAATATTTACAAAATAATTTTAGATCTTATTAATATATTTTGTCATCTCTATAAAATAAAATATAATCTTTTAGAAAATTTTCAAAATCCTATTAATTAATATTTTACTTTTGTAATTAATTAATTAATTAATTATGGAAAAATTAATCTTTTAGATTCTTACATAGTCTTATTATTATTATTTTGGATTTTTTAATAAATAAAATTAGAAATGTGATAAAGATGAAAAAGAGTTGATAAACACATTTTTAATATTATCATTTTCGTAGTTTTTAAATTAATTAAATTAGAAATATAATTAAGATGGAAAATCTTATGTTTTATACTTTTTTCTCAAATATTGTTAATATTATTAGTTTAGAAAACTTAATTAATTAAATTTGGCATTTTGAAATCTCTATAAAATTACATCTAATCTTTTGGAATCTTATTAGTTAGAAATGTGATAAAGATGAAAAAGAGTTGTAAAACACATATTTAATAATATTATTTCCGTAATTGTTTAATTAATTAAATTAGAAATATTAGAAATATTATTGAGATGGAAAATCTTATCTTTTGTATCTTTCCTAAATCATATTAATATTATTATTTTGGCAATTTTTAATTGATTAAAATTGATATTTTGAAATCTCTACAAAATAACATGTAATCTTTTAGAATTTTTCCAATACTATTAATATTGTTAAGTTCGGAATTATTTATATAAATAAAAAACTAATATGATTGGTTGAAGTAATTAACAAATATTTAAATATTATCATAACGAAAAGTAAAAAGATTATCATAACAAAAAAAAATAACAACAAATACCATATGCTGGGTGAGAGAAATATACCAAACATTTAAAGTTAGATATATATTAGAAATATGTAAAGAACAATTCATATTCATAATCTAGATATATTTATTAGATCTTAGCATAAAAATTAGATATATATTTGAGATACATTGGTTATATATTTAATGTTGGGTGGATATATATATATATATATATATATATATATATATATATATATATATAAAAGCTAGCATGGAACGTTATATATATAAAGAAAAAGATATATGATTATATTTTTTTCATAATTATTAATTAATTTTTTTAATAAACAATAGGTGTTTATCAAATCATATTTCCCATATTTGTCAGATTTGTAAATTGATTAATTATGAATTCCAAAGATAAAAAATGAACACCTATATTCTCCGTCTTTATGTATAAACTTATTAATTAAAAAAATCCCTAATAATAGAAAATATGTGCTTTTATGAATTCAAATATTTTTCATCTTCATCGGATTTATAATTTCATTAATTGAAATTTCCAAAAATAATAAACTTCTTTTGCCAAACCTTATCAATATTATACCTAACTAGAATTTACTAACTTTTAACCTATTAGAATATATCATTTTTAAAAAAATTATAATACAATATTTATATAGTTTATAATTGAATCCCAATTTAAATAATATACAAATTTATGCCAAAGCTTATAAAAAAATTATGAAATTTTAAATCAAGTTAGATTATATTTTGAGTTTGATTCAATTTTTTTATAAGGTATAAACTTCAAAGAAAAGGAATCGTTTGAGTAAGGTTAATTCTAATTCTAACAAGGGTATTAATAATTATAATTTGAATGCATCATTTTTTAAAAAATAATAAAATATTAAAAGTAAAAACATCGAATTGAGCCAATACCACGCACAGCTCCATGCGCGGGATTATTTTGAAAAATAGATAGAATTTCGAAGGGAATATATTTTTCCAAAAAATAACTATTTAAAAGATATGATATAATATAAATAAATTTATTTAAATTACAAGTATTATTTTTACTTAATATGATACATTTTGGTAAAAATAAATAAATTTAGTTTGGTAGCAGACTGATACATAATATGAAGAGAAGATGATGAGAATTAATTATCATCAATAGAATAAAAATATTTAAATATTATATATTGATTATAATAAATGTAATTATATATATATATAAAATATACAACCTAGTTCATTATAATTAAGCAACAACACCTTCACGGATGAACTGATTCATAGTTCATATTAGTATTATATGGTAACGATTGCTAATGGTAGTTGGGAAAGAAGCATAGAGTAGTTAACACAAAAAATGTTATTCGAAAGTACAAACATATATTAACATCTTACAAATATGAATTTTTGTTAATTGGATTTGGTTGCATCCGTAGTAGTAATTCAAAGATCAATCTTTCTCCTCTTCAATCTTAAACGTTTTCAATCATCATCCTCCACTTCGTGAGGTTTGAACTTCATCTTCATCCGCAAAGTAGGGCGATTAGGAAGTCGGGGACGTCTGTGAATGTGGTATGACATAGCCCGTTTAAGAACAACCTTCACTTCCTTACCAGCAACAAGCCTGTGAGATCTTTTAACTTAGTCCTATATCTAATACCTATTAGGATAAGATCATATTTATAAGTGGGAATGAACTATAGATTTTTAACTTGGTTGACCACTTTTAAAGAAATGAATTAGGCGCATTACATTACATTTTTGGCTGGGTTGCAAGCCTCTCAGGCTTCTACATTCCTCCAAATGAAAAGCTCCAATCTCATTCCTCTGAATGAAAAGCTCTGATCTCACCTTGTGAACAACATCTCCAATGCAGCTCAAAGCTTGTGAACAATATTTCCAATGCAGCTCAAATGAGCTTCTTGGCTAAGGCTGCCGGTTACGAGCCAGAGAAGAACATGTTTGAGCTTCTTGGCTAAGGCTGCCGGTTACGAGCCAGAGAAGAACATGTACTGAGGCTAGCAACGAGCTGAGTATAGGAATTTCGAGGACGAAATTTCTTAAGGTGAGTGGATTAGCAACGGGTTAAGTGTAGGAATTTCGAGGACGAAATTTCCTAAGGTGGGTGGATTGTGAGATCCCTTGAATTTTGGGGACGAAATTTCCTAAGGTGGGTAGATTATGAGATCCCTCAACTTAGTTTCACATCTAATACTTATAATACCTATTATTGGGATAACTTATCCCTGTTTATAAGTGGGAACAGACTATAGATCTTTAACTTGGTTAACCACTTTTAAAGACAATGATTTAAGGTCATTACGTTACACTTTGGGCCGGGTCCTTACAAAAGGTATAAGAGCAACCTGGTTCTGTGTTAGATGATGAGCAGAACTAGGGACGTTGGCTGGGCTGTTGGTCATGGGCTAAAAGGTCGTGGGCTAGGGCTAGCAATGGGCCCAATGTAGAAATTTCGGGGATGAAATTTCCTAAGTTGGGTGGATTGTGAGTTCTCTCAACTTAGTTTTCCATCTAATACCTACTGGAATAAAATCCAGTTTATAAGTGGGAATGTACTATAGATCTTTAATTTAGTTAACTACTTTTAAAGAAATGACTTAGGCCCATTATATTATACTTTTGGCTAGGTTGTAAGCCTCTCAATTGCATCAATGAGGGCTTCTACATTCCTTTGTGTAACACCCCAAATCCGGTTCAGGCTCATGAACCGAACCGGTATGTTGTAGGCCCCGGTTAGGTCGGCTAACCCGAACCTAACTCATACAAATCCGATCTCAGCGTCTTAAGATGAAGATACAACTCTCAAGCATGGATGAATGCACAAACCCTAACATGGTACTATATGAATGACATGCAAATCAAAGCACACACCAAGACAATCCTGATAAAAATTAATAAAAATTTTAAAATATAACGGACAGAGTTTCCCCTAAAAATGCAATTAGGGGCCACCCTGTCAAATATAAATATGCAAATATATATATAGCTATATATCAAATAATTTCATTCATACAAAATACAAAATCTAACATGCTGTAACTCATTTTGAAACTTGGGTCTCAACCCACTACACTGCCATTGCGCAATCTATTCAAGTTCACATCATCTCATCATCTCTTAGTACTTAATTACATCATATCATCATATCTTAAGCATTTAATCACATCATATAATAATATCATAAACACAATGTAAACACTCAATTGACTGACATGTGTGCAAGCAACAACAGTGCTCCTCCGTCCAAACTGGCTCCTCCAACTCGTAATTGTTACCTACATATAGTATAAAAACACGCCAGTAACAAGTATTACTGGTCTGGAAAATAAAATAACTATAACAAGCTGGATATGAGAGCAAACTCTCATATGAAAGAAAACATCATATACTCCACGTGAACACTCTGAATGGCACTACTGAGGAGCCACTCGGCTGCAGACCCGGTAGCATCCCGAACTTACTGATCTGCTGCTGCTGATGCCGCTCTCGATATTTTCTTACTTCATTTTTCTGATCTCAAATCCTAAGCCCTCTCCTTACCTCCATATTTCTCCTGGCCTTGAGCACGAAGGCCGAGTACTCTCAGGCAGTCGCCTTTAGTACACTTTAAACCACAAGTCTGGACATGCGCTGTACTAAACAGTACCCGTAAACCTCCATGTTCTCCGGGTGTGAGGAACTCAAACGCAGAGTTATCAGGATCCCTCGGGAATGGAACAGTTCGCTGACACTAATCCAGAGCCCGCTTTGACTGTGACGGCATCCGCTCATGGTACGTGCAGTCGATTTCTCCATCTCTCGTCTCACTGAAAATGCGAAAACTACATATATATATATATATATATAGGGCTGGGTAGGGGTTTATATAATAGGCCCGAAGGCAACTTGTGGTGGATCTTGTTTTCGAAATCATCCTTGAGGGATCTCATCCTCGAGGGGTTATTAATCCGAAAAACTGTTCGGTTAAATGGCGCGAGTTAAGTTGGATCCAATAAAATGCCACTTAACCCGTCTTACAGATAATAAAATAAATATACAATAGAAGAGCATAAAACAGAGTCGAGTCCTAAACGAACCTGGTAGAAGCTCCAAGTGTGTCATCGCGCCTAGGCGGTGAGCTCCTACTCCGTACCTACACATCAAAACTAAATACTAACTCCCACTAACTAAATGATGCATCAAACTCAATAAATATCACACAACATAATAATCATCTATCACAATCAACAATCAAATAATCATAAATGTAAATATATCTAACTCATCCTATTCATACCAATTTTATTATATTTTTCTAACTTATCTCGTGATCCCTTATCATGCTCCGACTCGATCTACCTCATTAGATCACTTACATTCATCCATTACCAATCAAATCATGCATATCATTACTTCTTTCATGCTCAAACTTTTATCATATCAATCAATCCTATCATGCTGTGCTAACCGTCATTAATTTTAAATAATCAAATCAAAGGTAATTATACCTCTTGTCGTCGATAATCGGCGATTGCTAGGGTTTTGTCACGTGTCTCGAAACTCAAATTCGGCGCTCATCGGCGTCCGAAGCTCGATCAGGCTCGATTGGATGAGCTCCGCGAAAGATTCGGTGAATTTCAGTGAATCCGATTTTCCGGCAGGTTCCAGCAGTTTTCTGACAGATTTCAGTAGTTTTCCGGCAGCTTCCGACGATTTTTCGGTGACAACCGTTGGCGGCGTCCACTAGCCGGAAAGCAATGGTATTAGGTACCATCGGAACCAGCTCGGCGAGCCCGACGTGTCTACGGCGTCGACATGGTCGGCGGAGGTGGCGCCTAGCCGAAAAATGGCTAAAACAGGGCCGGTGGTGATGGGTAGCTAGATCCAGCCAGCCTGGGAGGCGATGGCATCCGCTCCGGTCAGGGAAGGTCGCTGGGTGGTCAAGGGTGTCAAGGCTAAAGCTGGATCGTAGTGGTGATGGTCGCTGGCGGCACGATCGGCGACGCGGGCACAACCCGGGTGCGGCGATTCCCACGTCGCAACGCCCAGACAGTGGCCGGGGTTGGTCGGGGTGGCATAGCAACGCCGTGGCAAGGCTAGGTGGTGACGATCGGCGGCTGGGCGACGTCGACGGCGGAGGCGGCGACGCTGCACGGGGGCGGCGTTGGGGCAAGGGTTTGGGGAAGAAAACGTTGGGAGGGAAGAAAAGGGCTGGTGGCAAACTTGTAAATATAACTTGACTCGTCTCCGGCTCGAGTCAAGAATAATAATTAAGTCGCCGTAAATCCTAAAAAAATTCTATAAAAATAGGGGGAAAATCCCATGAAATCAAACAAATACCAAAACATCACAATGATATGGTCTACAACTATCAACCTATCCAAACTGCCCGTAACGCGTCCTAACATGGTAAACGGCCTAAAACTAATTCTACGATCCACTATATATAAAAATAAAAAAAGTAACTAGCATACTCTCATATATTTGATAACTCATTCTGTTCTGTTGTTTTCATGACGTTATTATCATATACTTGGGTACGCATGACCCTCATAGCTTATACATGCGACTAGTGTCAACTCAGTACACGTGTTCTGAATTTGACTCAACTCGAAACTAACGGTCGAACCGACCGGTTCTGAATATAAAACCTTGACTCGAGTCATGGGTTTTACACTACGAATGAAAAGCTCTGATCTCACTCCGATCTCACCTTGTGAACAGCATCTCCAATGCAGCTCTTCTCACCTTGTGAATAGCATCTCCAATGCAGCTCTCAAAGAGCTTCACTGCTAGCAGATGCGTCCGGGTGGCAGCTCACAAGAGCTCCGATCTCACCTTGTGAACAACATCTCCAATGCAGCTCTTCTCACCTTGTGAACAGCATCTCCAATGCAGCTCAAAGAGCTTCACTGCCAGCAGATATGTCTGGGATGCAGCTCCAAAGAGCTTCACTGACAGCATATGCGCCTGAGAGGCAGCTCAAAGAGCTTCACTGCCAGTAGATGCGTGCCCAAAAGGGACTTGTAATAGGTGTCACAAGTCTCTCTTTATCCATAGTTCAGGAAATAAAGTTTTCTCATTAGCCTATATACAAACTGCCAACACCTTCTAGGACCGATGTGGGATAAACCCAACAACTCCCATTCATACATCAGGCAATTTTGGGTGTCACAGGCCTCTCTTAATCCAAAACCTTTATGACCGATGTAGGATAAACCCAATAACTTCCATTCACACATCGGGTGATTCTGGGTGTCATAGGCCTCTCTTAATCCAAAAGCTAGCTCAGTGAATAAGATTTTCCCATTAGCCTACATACAAGTCACCAACACCCTCTACGATCGAGCCTCTCTTAATCCAAAACCTCTATGACCGATGTGAGATAAACCCAAGTCCCATTCACACATCGGGCGATTCTGGGTGTCCGGGCCTCTCTATCCAAAAGCAGATAAACCCAACAACTCCTATTCACACATCAGGCGAATCTATCGGGCGATTTTGGGTGTCACATCGGGCGATAGATCAGGCAATTCTATCTGGCGATTCTGGGTGTTCGGGCCTCTCTTAATCCAAAAGCTTACTCAGTGAATAAGGCTTTTCCATTAGCCTATATACAAGTCACCGACACCCTCTACGATCAATGTGAAATAAACCCAACAACTCCCCTAACAACCTCTAAAACCGATGTGGGATAAACCCAACAACTCCCCTAATAACCTCTAAAACCGATGTGTGATAAACCCCACAACTCCCCTTCACACACTAGGCAATTCCGAAATCATCATTGTGTGACAATCTCTCTACTTAAATCATCAGGTGGAACCCATGAAAGAGAGAACCACAATCAACGTAAATCATTGATACCACTGTTAGGCCCTTTGGGTTTGCGACAATCTCTTCCCTTAAATTATCACGTGAAACCCATGAAAGAGATAACCACAATCAGCGTAAATCATTATACCACTGTTAGGCCCTTTGGGCCCGTGACAATCTCTCCCCCCCCTCGTGACAATCTCTCCCCTTAAATTATTAAGTGGAGCCCATGAAGGAGACAACCACAATCGACAATCGGCGTAAGTCATTATACCACTATTAGGCCTTTTGGTCTTGTGACAATCTCTCCCCTTAAATTATCAGGTGGAACCCATGAAAATCAAGGAGACAACCGCAATCAGCGTAAATCATTCATACCACCCTTTGGGCTTGTGACAACTCTCCCCTGAAATTATTAGGTGAAACCCATAAAGGAGGCAACTACAATCGGTGTAAATCATTGATACTACTATTAGGCACTTTGGGCCCGTGACAATTTCTCTCCTTAAATTATCAGGTAGAACCCATGAAGGAGACAACCACAATCGGTGTAAATCATTGATACCACTGTAAGTCCCTTTGGTTGATACTATTGTAAGTCACTTTGGGCCCGTGACAATCTCTCCCCTTTGGTTGATACTAATGTAAGTCCCTTTGGGCCCGTGACAATCTATCCCCTTAAATCATCAGGTGGAACTCATGAAGAAGATAACCACAATCGGCGTTTCCACCTCATCAGGTGGAACCCATGAAAAAGATAACCACAATCGGCGTAAATCATTAATACCACTGTGTTAGGCCCTTTGAACCCCAAATGACTTTGAACCCCAAAATGACTTGCACAAAAATGACTTGTAATAAGTGTTACATGTTTCTCTTAATCTAAAAACTAATTCAATGAATGAGGCTTTCCCATTAACCTATATACAAGTCACTTACACCCTTTACGACCGATATAAGACATACAACATCAATGGCCTTGGTGAATGCTAAGTCTTATGAAGGTCGATCAAGGGGAAGAGTGTCATCATCTATGGGGGTTGTGGGCACAATCCTTTGCATTAACAACTCCTTAGGAGATGGGGAGAGACAACCAAATTGCTTCTCTAGCTTCCCTCCTGCTTCAAGCAATGCATCTCTGAGTACGCCATCAATGGAAGAGAGCTTATCCTTCATGTTTTCGTCGATTGTATTTTCCGCAAACGGGTTGTCGCGGCATAGATCGAAAAACAGTTTAAATTTCTCAAGATCAGATTTTGAGCTTTCTGTTGACAATTCATCATCATCTGGATGAGTGTAGGACAAGAGTTGGCAGATATGCAACATGGTTGGTGGTGCCTTACTATACAACACCAATCTTTCAACAAGCAAGTTTCTTTCTTCTAGTGGGGATTGTGATGCCAGTTTGACGACACCTTCAACAAAGTTCAACAAGGGGCAACTCCTTGAAACATTTGGATTGAATATCCCCAGTATAGCTCTTATTTCTCTTCTTAATGTGTCATCCATTGGAAGATATACAACTACACTTTCGTAAAGAGTATCTCACAATAGATGGTGTGACCAAGAGATGGATTTGTGGCTTGAGTCTCAGTGAAGTATATTGTGTACGTATAAATAGAGAGAATTCATTCATTCTTCTTTTTATTTAATTTATTGCTTGAATATAAAATATTATGGGATTCAAAACCACTAGGAATATTTTCTAGTTTCCTAGTTCGTCGAGTTTAATTTATCTTATTCTTTGCCAACTTGCTTCATTTTTTAATCGTAGACTGCAAGTTAATCAATTTAGGAGGTTGATCATGCACCAGAATGGTAAACTATTATAGCCAATTAAACTTGTATCATGTGGTGCATGACAACTAATTATATTTTTAAGTTATCTTTGATCTATTCAATGTGTCCCTTCTGTAATCTAGTGTTGGGAATTGATACTCTATTATTAAGTACACAAATTAACCTTTCATGTTATGAATAAAATTCCTGAATGTGTCATAATTAAATTTTGTTGAATGTATGTGAGGAAATGTATTTCCCTAAAGTTAGTCCCATATTTAATATATACCTATCGAGTTAAAGTCCAATACTCCGATATTGAAGGGATTATTTAAATCCATTAATTTGTATTTTAATTCAGGATGTCATAGATGAAACCATATTAAAAGATGGCCCTAGGCTAGATAAGATTATGGGCCTTTGATTTAAGTCTATTAATTTGCACTTTAGATCATGTTATCGTAGATGAAACGAAATTAAATGATGGCCTTAGGCTAGATTAAATTATATGCCTACAAGGTCGAAGAAGGGAGTCTTGACGAAAGAAATTTATAAGATAAGATTTCGAGCTTTCCGATGAGAATTCATCACCTTCGGCAGGTGGCTTTGTGAAGGACAAGAGCTGTTTGACAGGCAACATGGCCGGTGGTGCATTGCTATACAGCACCAATCTCTCAACAAGGAAGTTCCTTTCTTCTAATGGGTATGGTGGTGCTAATTTTAGGACACCTTCAACAAGGTCCAACAAGGGGCAGCTCTCTAAGACCTCTGGATTCATCTCATTAACAACAGCTCTTATTTCTCTTCTCATTGATTCAATATCCATGGTGAGATCAGTAAATTTGTGAAGAATCCCACGCTCTAGCTCAATGGTATGTATATTACACAATGATGGTATCAAGTATGATCAATGATGGGAGCTGGCTATGGATGAAAATCAGATAAGCAAAGGTTGTGGTATGAATAATTGGGGACTAGATCACCGACTCTTTACTGTTAAATCTCTATTATATATTTCTAAAATTAAATGAGGATATTAATGTTGTATGGGAATCACATATTTCTTTACTGGGCCAAAGTTCTAATTCCGTGTTTCTACATCGTTTGTCAGTTATTTATACTCTCGGTAACTTGTTTCTATATTCATGAACAAGTAATTGTGTACTCGTTACGTCTACTTAAAATCGAAGTATTCATGCAATGTGGGGCTGTTAATGACAAAGCACCGGCCTGACGCATGTCAACGAAATTGTGTAATATTATCACAGTCTTAACCATGTGCATTCAATTTTGTTTATGTTTGGCCTAAAATGCCATAATGTTCTTGCAAGCCTAGCAATAGCTTTTACAATTTAAATACATCTAATCTCTACATCCATTTCTCTAAATTAATAATTGAAGAACTTATTTTACTAGCCTTGATCACTTCATTTATCAACTGCCCTGTGATTTTTAAAGTTTACAAATACTAAGATACAACCACAGGACTCCTAACATGGCGAACACCGTCAGACCAAACAATTCTTCCACTTCTATGCCCCAACCTTCTCCCAACTTCGGTAGGTGCAAGAGTCACCTTAAAACTCTTCTCCTCACCAACCTTGTCAAACGTCAACACCGCAGGCTCCACGGAGATAGAAACACCGGATGGTGCAACCACCTTGGCCTTGTAAGTCCCAGCCGAACCCACATTCTTCAATCTCCTACTAATAGTTGTTGATCGAGAGAGAGAAGGGACTGTGATTGCAGGGTAATTCATGTCAAGTGTGCTGTGCAATTTTGAAGTTCTGCAGTTGAATGATCCTCCAATTGTACCCAAGAAGAGAGCCAATTTAGTTGAGTTGTAACCAAGTTTGCACAGGAAGTTCAAGTAGTCGCGAGGGGAGAGATCGTAAACAAGGCCCGGATCCATGGCCTGGTTGGGGCGTACATGTCCTCCTCCATAGTCGAATGGCCCTGCCTTGAGATTCTCGGAGTCACTCATTGGCTCTTTTTCATTATCTCGTGACCTTGCTACATGTTTTTGGACAAAATGGTTCCATAAGTCAGAAGTTCCAATTGATAGAAAAGTACCCAAAGTCACAAGCTCAAATTGATAGAAAAAGTACCCAAATTGCTATATTTGCTTACAAGTTGTCATAATGGCAGATCTGATAGCAGCAGGGCTCCAATGCGGATGTAGGCTTTTGAGAAGGCCGGCAATGCCAGCAACATGAGGGCAGGCCATGGATGTGCCGGAGTCCACATTGAACATCACTCGTCGCTCATCAAATGTTGAAGCTGTGGGACTAACTGCTTGAGAATAGGCAGCTAAAATGCTCACTCCCGGAGCTGTGATATCAGGCTGCACATTCAACGACATAGTATCATAGTAAGCATTCATAATAGAAAACCCAAAAAATTTTCATGTATATATACTAATTGGTCATGTCGATATCCATATAATAACAGGAGCTACTAATAACCTTGAGAATCTCAGGTGTTACAGTGTTGGGACCGCGAGAAGAGAAGGAAGCCATCATTGGAGCTGGTTTTACTCCCAATTGTGTCTCAGGCGGTAAGACAAAAGCTACCGGTGACCTGCAAAACAATTGGTTACAAAATATTGAGTTGAGTAAATGGATATCTGTTCGTAGTTTGTGTGTATATAAATATTATGCATGAATTTACTTGGTGGAATTTATATACGCATAGACAGAGCGGCCACTGGTGTAGGTGACGTGCGAAGCAGGAAGAATGTGTGCATCTGCAAGTAAATCATTTCCACTGGCTACATCATTGGCAAGAACCATAGCAATTCCATTTGCCGCCTTCACTACCAATCCTTTCTCCACCCTTCCATTTATTCCCCTAAGGCATAACACCACCTTCCCCTTCACCTTCTTTGGATCCAAAGAGTTGGGCATACAAAGTCGCCTACAAAGATATAACAGTGTAAGACTGCAAGTGGAATTCTATATATTAAGAGCTCACTCCTGTAATTGGTTGATCATGTTGATGTGCATGTCACTGTGAAATTCTTACGCATCTTGGATGGTTGCATTTGAAGCTTTTGCATCTTGAGATTTGATGAGGGGTAGCAGCTTTTGCGGCATACGTGTGCTTGACAGACTTTGGCCCTGTTTAGAGAAAGTAGTGGCAAATTTAAAGAGAATCCGGTATAACGCAGTAATATCTTAATTATACAGCTATTTTATTCATGGCTAAGCAGTTAATTGATTTCATTCATCAAAAATTAATATCTTCCAACACTATCTATACAAACAAATGATCATAGGAGTTAGCATGTTATTAAACTTATATTCCTTAAAAGCACTAAGAGAAAGGTTTTATCACAAGAAAAGATTAATCAATCTGAACAATTAATTGCATAGAGAAGAGAAGCTCACCATATATGTCTTGCCATTGCCCAATTTCACAAGAGCTGGAAATCTCCTATCAATTGTGCTAGCTCCCACTGTTATAATCCATGGTGCAACATTGGACACAGTCCTCTCGTCCGGACCTGAGTTCCCCGCCGAGCACACCACCGTCACACCGTTCCTCACCGCATGGAACGCCCCGATGGCCACTCCGTCGTTGAAGTAGTCCGTCGCCGGCCCGCCGAGCGACACCGAAACCACGTCGACGCCGTCGTCGATGGCCTGGTCGAACGCCGCTATGATGTCGGCGTCGGCGCATTGACTGCCGTTGACCGGCGCCCAGCAGACCTTGTAGGCTGCGACGCGGGCTGCCGGACAGCCACCCTTGGCCGTGCCGTTGGCGAAGCCAAGGACGTTGGCTCCGGCGACGAAGCGGCCTCCGGCAGTGGATAGGGTGTGGGTGCCGTGGCCCTCGAAGTCCCTGGGGAGAGCCTTGTCGAGTCAATGTTGGCGCCCCCGCTGCGTCGTACCCTTTGTGGAAGTACCTCATTCCAATCAGTTTCCTATGCATGCATGCATGCAAAACATAATTAATACATATTGTTTTTTTCTTGTGTTTGAAAAAAAAACAGGGTAGATAATAAATTTTCAAATATAATATACTTAACACAAAATGTCAAAATTTATAATAGATGAAAATGTATTATAAATTATCAATGGTAAATTGTTCACACAAATCCAAACACAAGGACATTAGAAGTAACGAGATCCAGCCATTCAAAAGTTTTGTCATTTATAATTATATAAATTGTTTTTTATGAAGGTCAAACACTTCATTCTTTGGGTATCACAAAAAAGAAGAAAAATGCTAAATTATCCCACGTACATAAAGATGATTATTTGTCTTAAAAAGGTCAATATATATGCTAGTTCTGCATATTTC
The DNA here is from genome assembly GCA_033002965.1 of Piper betle. NCBI lineage: Eukaryota > Viridiplantae > Streptophyta > Magnoliopsida > Piperales > Piperaceae > Piper > Piper betle. Next base: position 21,473 of record JAURVB010003043.1, on the reverse strand, counting down.
ACTTAAATCATTAATTAATTTAGGTTTTGTATTTTTTTAATAATGGAATATTTGTAGATTTAAATGAAGAAGCTAATGAGATTATTATACAGTAATATCCGTTGACTTAGTTAATATTCTTCATAAAAATTGGAGAGCAATCTTATAATTGCACTAGAACAAAGGCAAAAAAATTCCACGTACGATGCATGAAACCAGATAGCTTTGACAATCTACAACCATGCATTTTATTATCAAAATAAAATTAGGACATGCTGATATTTAAGAAAAAAGAAATAGCAATTAAATTAAAGAGATAAATATTGAGAGATCAAAACCTGTTGCATAGAGCACCTTTGGTGTTATTCTGGCAAACTCCCTTCCACCTTGATGGGATGGCACCCATTCCCTCATCGTTGAAGCTCTCCGACTCTGGCCAAACTCCTGGTCCCATTGTGAAAAGCTATCAAACTTGACAAAGATGTATTCATATAGTGGGGATTAAAGAGATGCCAATAGATTGGTCGATCCATGCTTTTCATCCTCACTTCTCCTTTTCGGGATCAGAATATCATATATATGCCACTAATATTTCACAGATGGGTACTGACACTAACCCAGAAAAAGAATTAGTGGTTCTTGTTCCAAGTCAATGCAGAGAGATGCATGCCTCCTAACTATAATATACAGTAGGACATGTTTTCTTATTGATATACTATTGTATACTGCTATTACTACCACATAAATGTCATTTTATATGGTATCATGGACGAGGACCACTTATAAGTTCACAACTTGATTAATGCTATAAAATGTCATTAAAATTGGTTTGAAGAATGAACTGAAATATGAATGCTACAACAACCTTCCTTTCATTTTTGTTTCCTAGTTTATTGAAGAATTTAAGTCATAAAACATTAATTCATAAAAAGGGTATTGAGAATGTGTGTTTGTAAGATGATCTTGACCCAAAAACTTGGTGGTATCTAGAACACCTACCACTATTTTGACTTCATCACAAAGAGAGATGAACAAAAAACCAAGAAAATAATATTAATACTAGCTAGTTCATGTCAACCCTCCACTTTAAGGAAATTGTGTGTAATTTTTTTTGTCAATGTATGTGCCAAAAAAGATGTTAATTATTTAGTTGATGTCATAACATGTAGAACAAATCAAGAACACAAAATGAAACCACTGATTTGTTACAACTTGAGTATTTCAACATGGTCGGCAGCTCAATCATGCCCTCAACAACCCACTGTCAATTGCAATAAGGTGCGATCTGACAAAGAACGCGTCTCGTAAACAAGGATTTTGTGCTCAAACATGTTCGACTATTCATCATAGTTCACAAATTGGCAGAAAACAAAGCAAAAACAGTTCAGTGTTTATTTTCATTTCATCTGAAAAAATTTGTGTACGTAGAAGCAAGTAAGCAATACCAGTATCAAGATTGCCAATGATGGTGTCTTCACCGAATCTTGCCTTCTTCCAGATTGACATGGAAGGAACAATGCCATCTCTTTCAAGCCCAAGAAACTGCCATGATCTTGTTGTGTGAAGCTTCTTCATTTTGTTAGGAAAAACAGATATCACGTCTGTGTTCTCTGCAATTGAACAAACCAGCCGATTCATTTTGGGTAGAGCAAATATAAGATATTGATATTTGAAAACATGTATGGAAGAGTTACTGACTTGCAATCTCCGCCGCTTCCTCATCTTCCAAGTTTGCAGCAAAACCATTTATATGTTTGGTGTAGGAGTAGAACATGGCATCTTTTGCCTTCGCCTTACTGTCCAAAGAAAGTTAAAAAATCAAACACATTTCATTGAAAGAAAAATAAGTTTGCAACAAATGGAATTAGATTTTATCCAACTTCATCACCTTCCTAAATAAACAGCCAGGAATTCATGATGAGCATCCGTCACTCGTTCATGATCAAACGAAGAAACTTGAACTCCATGAGAATGCCCACCCAGGTACACTACATAAGGCTGCAGGCATCAAATTCACATGAAAACAATCATAACCCAAAATGATTCCCCTCAGAATTCAACTCTATCACCAAGAACATTTGATATAGAGAAAAGGGTTGCAAGAATGCAGACCTTTCTATGAGCTAATATTGGTACAAGGAGCAGAGCGAGGCTAACGAGCAGGGGAAGGAACAGAGAAGTTGTCATAGTTCTCATTGCTCTTGAGCTTGGTAGGGGAAGGATGCTACGGGTGGCTACTTTAAAAGCTTATTTGGGGAATCCGAAATAAGCACTGCCGTCCAAACTATCTCCTTGTTTTCATGGCGTCAATGGCAACAGCAATCTTTACTCCTTTTGGGTCGTCGTAACGGCAAAGGAACGGAGTGGGCAAATGGAAGCTTCCATTTTCCAGTAAAGCAAATCAATTCAAAAGCTTTTGGTATTCGCTCGTTAATCACGTTCATTGAATCCCAAGGCGTTTTGCATGATCTGGGCGTGGAAATCTTAAACCACATGGGAGTTATGGAGGTTACTGCAATAACTGGCAAGTGATTTGTTTTGTTTTGTGTTTTTTTTACAAGGTGGCAGATGCTTGGACTGTTTATGAAGTTACATAACTTCATCAATCTTGAAGTGAAATCTTAAACTTTGATCGGTTGAAGTGCTTTTACTTGTAAGGTAATTAAGTAAAGACGGAAGTTTTGCGAAGTGGCTTTGATAGAAAGAGGAATTGCAGCATCTGTATTTGTACAACTGACAAGCAAGGATACAAAACGAACGAAGATATATCTGCATATATACCAAACTGGCAGAAGGAAGTGGGAAACGGTCATCCAAAAAATAGAATAGAAGATGATTTTGCTACATCTTCTTATCTGATTGTTGGGTTGGGCGCATGTATTTTACTTGCAAAACTCACAGGGATGAAAATATAAGACTATTTATTTGGCTGGAATATAAATTTTAGTTTAATTCTTTTTTCCTCCACTTTTATCACCAATATATATATATATATATATACATACACTTGCTGTTATGGACCGAGTGAAAAATACAGCGCATCAACAGTGCAATAAGTCCAGGCCGTTGGATGAAATCGTTTTTTTAACCCTTTCCTCCTCCTCCCCTCTTCACGTCGTCCCCTCGGCTCCGCCCCACCCCTGGCCCCGGCCTCGGCTTCGCTCCCGCCCCTCTGCCCTACCCTGCCCCTGGCCGGCCCCCACCGCCCCACCAACAGCCACAGCAGCAGGGGTGGCTTGCCACCCATGTTTTTCCCCACCCACGCGAGCCCTGCCCTTCACGCCGGTTTCGCCGCACCCTGCCCCCGGCCCCACCTTGCTCCCATCCCTACTAGGAGCCGTGGCGGTCCCCCTTCCCCCTTGCTCCTCTCACTCACAGTCGGCCACGCCCGGCCGGCGCCACGAGTTTCCCAATAGAGCCCATCCAGCCCCAAGGTGGCGACATTGTTGGCCAGCGGATGGCCGGCGGTAAGGTCGCCTACAGGGGTAGCGCGCCAAAACAAATAATACATTGTTACTGTGCACTGCCCTATAATAAAACAAATAACACAGCTCGGATCAATCCAAACTCATTTTAAATCCATTGTTTAGTGAATATATTAATAATATTCTTAATGCTCAGATCTACTTTATAATTCAATCCAATCTCTCTACAATAGGTTTGATTCAAATCTTCAAAATCGGAAACCTCCTTACTTTCATTGATCATTTCAAAAACTTGCTTTACACTACTTAAATAAATAATATCGTTATTTTAATGTAAATATGAATAGCAACCAAGATCTACGTCATATATAGAAATATTAAAATCCTTCTCTAACTCTCCCACACGCACGTTTCTGTAAAGATAATTAATTATTCCGATCAAATATATACCAATAAACTCATTTTAAATCCACAGTTTTTGATAAATATTATTAATATCCTAATACTTCGACCCAAATTTATATTCGTTCAACTATCTAAAATCAATAATGGTTAATATATTAGATTTATATTTGATACGGGTACATTTAGTTCAACCAGATTAAATTTGAACCAATTAAAATTTGAAATTATAACAATATTGTATTAAATATTTAAAAATTCCAGTTAATATTTAATTAACTACCAAGTAAAATGTCATGATTTTTACAAAAAATAGGTTCTAAAAAAATATTTGATTAAAACCGAACATCAATTAAATTATAACCAAAATAAATTATTCTAGTTTTAAATATTATATCATACCACTCAATTGTACTCGATACGTGACGTAATATTTTCAAATCCAGTACAATTTAGACCTTTGTATTATTTTAATCAGATAATATGAATTTTTAATATGAAACTTTTATAAAATCCAATTTTTTCATTGAAAATTACCATATCTTAACTGGTATTTAATAAAATATCAATGACAAAATACTTTTTTAATATTCAATAAAATATTTTATCAATATCCAATTCTACATAGTTGAACTAAATATATCCTATATTATATAGTATAAATTTAATATTACAAATATACAATATTTAAAACTATGTAGTATAAATTGTACAGGCTTTAAGACTTGAATAGGGTAGGGGTAATATTATCAATAAATAAATTATACAGACTTTAAAACAAATAAATTATCTTTATTTTATATTATAAATAAATAAATAAATAAATATGTATATAAGTCTAAACCTGCCAAACCAAATCCCACCTCCGCGCAAAACGCCAAATCTACGTCAAACGGTCAAAACGCGGCCGCTGCCATGGAAAAGTCAACTCCGGATCACGCCGGTCGGGAAAACATGGTGGCGCCGGATCCCGGCGACCTCCTCAAGGCCGAGCTACCCTTCGCCGCCGACGACGCCTTCGTCCTCTCTCCCGACTCCGGCGCGGGCCTCGTCCTTGTCGACGTCGTCAACGGCTTCTGCACCGTCGGCGCCGGCAACCTGGTACTTGACCGCCTCTCTTCTCCCTGCTTGCTGAGTTTGGCGTGCGCTAGCTTGTGTTGATTTATGGTAGTTGGGTCTGATTGTTGGTAGTTAGTGATCGTCCAAGATGGCTCATCGGCAAGAAAGCATTTTTTATTATTTTATATTATTTTTGAGGGGGTGGGGACGGGGTGGTTGGTTGGTTTGAATCTGCTGTCAATGAATTCCTTCTTGTTTGGAAGTGGTTTGATTTGCTTCTGCCATGATTTTTGGATTGTACATTGAGCAATGAGATTGTTTATGGTATTTTTGGATTGGCGTGTTTGGCTATATCTCATTGTTTGAAAATGGTGTTCCTTTTTGCGTTTGAGATTGTTCAATGAGGTGTTTGATTCATAGCTAGTTGCGGAGTTTAAGAAATTTTTCTTGAAATGAGCATTACTGGGTCCTCCCAAAGTTATATCGTTTTGATTAAATCCGCTCTTGGGAGGTGTGTCATTTCATTGTCTATTTAAATGGATATACAAGAGATGTGATAAATCTACAACGAATCTGTCAACAACAAATGATCTTAACCAATGTTGGTTATAGAACTTGTGTTGTGGAGTGCTATTGTAGACCTAATCAGAAGGTGCTGATTGAAACGAATCTTGGTTGGGATAAGTCTGAGAGGGCTGAATATGCCCTTGATTGGATTCATCGATTGGGTCTTTACGGAATCAAGCCTCTTTCTACTCCCTCCATCACTGGCTCATCACTGGCTCTAAGCTCGCTCGGCATGCTGGCATACCAATAGCGGATCCATCTCTCTACCGCACTACAGTTGGGGCATTGCAGTGCCTTAACATTGACACGACCTGTTCTTCAATACTCTGTAAACCAGGTGTGTCAATTTCAACACGCACCCACTGACGAGCATTGGCCGCAGTTAAACATATCCTTCGATATGTTAAAGGAACTCTTCACATTGGACTCAAGATAATTCTCAATTCTACTCTCTCCATTCCACCTACTCTGATGCCATTTGGACACTCTGTCCCATTAATCGGTGACTGGTTAGTGTATTTATCTGGCTAGTAATCTTGTCTCTTGGAATTTTAAGAAATTGCCTACCGTTGCTTATTCCAGTGCAGAGGCTGAATATTGAGCACTAGCTGTCACTGCTGCTGCAGAAATCTCATGGCTTCTTCATCTTCCCAAGAGCTCCACATGCCCGTTATCACTACCCCAGTTATCTGGAGTGATAATATCAGTGCAAGTTAATTGGCTACCCCGTCCTAAATGGCCGTGCCAAGCAAGTCAAGTTGGATTACCATTTCATTCGTGAAGGCATTCACAGTGGGACACTTCAGGTTCACTACATTTCTTCAATTGATCAGGTTGTTGAAGTTTTTACTAAAGGTCTTGGAAGGTTAGCGCGTCAATTGTTCACTATCAAACTCACCTTGGTTCTGCACCTATTTAGTTTGTCAGGGTGTGATAAATATCAGCCCTCTCAGACTTTTCTCAACCAATGCGTACAATCTACAACTCAAGCCTCCTGAAGAGTTTTGTAACCAACATTGATTGAGATCAATTCTTCTTGTAACAGATTCCTTGTAAATCTTGTCACATCTCTTGTACAACCATTTATATAGACAACGAAACGACTTTTTTAAGAAAAATAGACAATGAAATGACCAACCTCCTCAGAGGGGATTTCACACCTTCCAATAGTGACTTTGGTTATCTGGTAACAATCTGTTGATCAGTTAAATATTTGGTTTGGTAGGATGACCCTTGTGTGTTAAATGGGAATACTGTTTACAGATTTATGTGTCTCGGGTGGAAAATTTATGTATGCTTGGAGACATGAATGGTTGTGTTATTGGTTGTTTGTATGCTTGCAGGCTCCCACCAAGCATAACCAGCAAATTTCAGTGATGGTTGAAGAAGCTGTGAGACTGGCGCGGTGTTTCTCTGACAGTAAATTGCCCATCTTGGCCTTTCTTGATTCTCACCATCCTGATAAACCTGAGCCCCCATACCCCCCGCATTGTATAGCTGGTACAGGAGAAGAAAATCTTGTTCCAGGTCTTCCACTTTCTTTGAAAAATAAAAACTTCTTTCATGTGCAAGTTCATTATTATCATTATTATTATTATCTTTTGGTATGTGTTCTGCTCCCTGTTGACATGTGCTTTTTTCTGCAGATCTTCAGTGGTTGGAACAGGACACTAATGTGACAATCCAGCGCAAAGACTGCATCAATGGGTTTGTAGGAGCAATAGGGAAGGATGGATCTAATTCCTTTATCGACTGGGTCAAATCCAATATGGTGCAAACTGTAAGTACAACTTTTGAATGCTCAAACTTTGATTAAGCCATGATGTTGATCAAAAATTGTAGGACAAGTTCATATCATGGTATTAAATTATTAATTGTTTGAATAGTGACAATATAGAGGCTACACTAATTTGGTTCTTGTTGAAGATTCTGGTGGTAGGAATTTGCACAGATATCTGTGTTCTAGACTTCGTTTCCAGCGCACTTTCTGCAAGAAACCGAGGTCTGCTATCACCATTGAAGGATGTGGTAGTGTATTCACATGGCTGTGCTACCTATGACCTGCCAGTTCATGTTGCAAAGGGTATACAGGGAGCCTTGGCCCATCCGCAGGTGATTTATGGCTTCCTGAATGAACTGTTTTCGTTTGCTTAAATTTTTTTTTTCTTTTGACCTTTCCCATATACTTCTATTTTTTTTTCTAACCCTGCAACTCAGGCAAATAACATTTTGCTTTGACATGAGAAAGATTATTTCATTTGCCCCATGACATATTTTTCCACAATTTTTGCTGCACATGCCATAGAGCCAAACTGGAATGTATGAACTATGCAATGAGTGTAAAATTGTCTTCCTCTAAGGGAAAAATAAATGTAGAATCAGTAAGGTCATTTTAACTTGCTCTTAGAAATGGACTAATTTGTTTAACAACTAATTATACTATGTTGTCTAAAGCTTTTAACGAACAATTTTTCTTGTGGTGTGAGTGTACGATATAATCAGATAAATGAGCAGAGTCCAAATTATACGTGGTATTACTTTGATTAGGAAGGAGTGCTGCTATTTTAGTGATTGTTCTTATACGGGAAGTATGTATAATTCAATAAAGAAGAAAGGCTTATGGTGTCTCGCTGAAAAGTGATTTTTATGCAGGAGCTGATGCATCATATTGGCCTTTACATGGCCAAGGGAAGGGGAGCAAAGATAGTTCATGATGTAGTAATCAATCCAGAGTTGCATTCACTTTCTCTGAATTGAAGAAAAGCAGTTGTAGAAAGGCATTCCTGTTTTTTACTTGTACATTCTGAAGTTTAAGATTTACAGGTAATAAATGACAAAATACATTCATGTTTTCTATTTTTGTGTATTTTCTTGCCCGGTTGGCATGAGTTGGGCTGGTACTAGACAAGCTAAGCCTATGATCAGTTTGAATTGTTTTTCTCGATTTACTCTCAAATAGGAAGCTCAGCCCCAACTCGTTTTGGTTCTCTCTGCAAAATTGAAATAAATACATTATGAAGAAAAAACCCCTAAGATGACCTTAGTTTTTTCTTCTTAACAGTAGCCTTTTATTTTTGGATCTAACTTGATTGTCTATAATATTTGAAAGTATATTTAATGGGTTTTAAAAATGTTGATCTTTTTTCTTTCTTTTTAAGCATAAAGAATCTATGAAAAACTGATAAGCATAAACTGTATGGAGTTCGAATCGACTGAAGTGAAAATAAAATAAAATGCATTGGAGTTAAAAAGGAAAGAGGCAGATGAAAACAGTTGAGGCCAACAAAACTGATACAAGTTGTATGAGATAAATTTATATGGAATGCTTCCTACTTGTCTTCAAGTCAAACGACTGTTTGTTCAAAGGAGCTGCAAATGGAAAGATGGAGCGCTTCGTTGATTTCTTCGGCTTTGCTCCAAACAAGAATGATCTCAGAGGAACTCTTGTTCTGCTCATTGTATTCTTCAGGCTTTGCAGTTGATGAAGCTGGAGATGAAGACTGATTCTCGAACTCGATGTGCCGAAATTTCGATTGAATTTTGCAAGTATCTTATCGATTTCTGCGTTAAGGATTCGAACATAATTCACACCTGCCTGGAGCTCTTCATGAACTGTATGATTCTCTTGTTGTATGTTCAACACTTCTCCTTGGAATTTTTCAGCATCATAAGCAGTAAACCCTGTTTGATCATTGTCTGAATCCATCTCTGCAACTCTTGCTATCTCATCTTGAATTCTACTCAAAGAAAGCAGCCTGCATTGCAGTTCTTCCCTATGCAATGCACTCTGCTCTAACCACACTGATAATTGCTTCTGTAATTCCCGCAGGTTCTTGTTGATTCGGGCAACTTCTGATTTTGGCGAGGGGCGGGAAGGACTAATACTACCTGATAGCTTTTTCCGTCCGCTTGTTTTCGAGATATCGGTCTTAATTTCTTCGATTGCACATCGGAATTTTTGTATCTGATGAAATGAGTTGCTGAATCTCAGCCAAAATTCTAAGTTCACTTCCAAGATTTCATCAATGTCTCTTCTGAATTTTTCCTCAACTGATGGACAATTGTTCTCTTCGTTTATAAGAACAACCTTAATCTCCTCCTCAATAGAAGCATCTTCGGCTTTGTCTGATTGACTACGTAGCCTACTATGACAGGATTTCCTCCCTTCTATCAATTGGGTATCGGAGTTTTCATCAGCAATTGTGTTCAGAATGCCGATGTTCTGCTTCAAAGATCGAATTTCCAAATCCTTCCTTGCATTGGAGCTTTTGAGCTCCCGCACCTGCACCATTGTTTGAAACATGCTCTCCTGATTCTTCTTCTCCACATCCGAAAGCCTTTTCTTGGTTTCCTTATAGTTCCTGAGAATTGCTGTGTACTCCTCCAGCAATATCTTTTCCCTGTTATCCAATCCATGTAACAAAAGCTTTCTCCAGAGTGCATCTTCAATGGCATCTAAAGTGTTCTGATGATGCACCACAACTGCGAGATTGCCTAGTTCTGATGGAGCATTGGAAGGAGGAATCTGATCAACGATTTCCTTGTGCTCTACTTTTGATGGGCACTCTTCAACAAGAGTCTCCTTGTCATGGATGAGCACTTCCTCAACTGGAAGACTAGTATCATTTGTAGCTGCTCCTTGTTCTTCTACCACAATTGTTGCTGTCTCTATACTGTTTGGAACATCCTCTGAATTGGGCTTGATCAATTCCTCTTCTTGCAAATTGATTGCTTCCATATATGGACTGGGAATTGTAGCTTCTGTGTCCTCTTTTTTTGTATCTGCCATTTCTGGAAGATTTAGTTTCTCTGCAAGGCCATCAAGGTTCCGGCACGCTTCGTTGAATTCGTCGCGAATCTCCTTGTTTTGATCCTGGATTGAGATAACAAGATGCTGCATCCCATTCAATTCCTCCTCCATTGCATGAACTTTTTCTGTCAAGCGAGCGGAATCACCAGCCACACCAACCTCCTCTTCCAAGGCAACCAAATGCTGTTGGAGCTCATCTGCTTCTGTTTTGAGCCTCTCTATCAGGGCTGTTTGTGATGAAACTGCTGTCCCCAATGTTAGAACTTTGTTCACAAGCTCATTAACTATCTCTGCAACTAGAGTGATGAAGAAAGAATTGCCCTGTATCATCTCAAAGTAGTGCTTCAATTTCTCACAAATGGACTCCAGTTTAATTCTATCATTCTTGAGCAAATCAACATCCTCCACCAAATCTTTACTGATCACATCTTCTACTCTAGTTTCGGACGAATTATTGTCTTCTTCGCCGTCCACAGCTCCCAATTTGATGCCTCTCAGTTTCTCCTCAGCACTGATAATTCTCTCAAATTCAATCCTCACCATTTCAGCTGACATCTTTTGCTGCTCTTGCAATTGCACCAAGGTGTCTTGGCAAGACTTCAAAGCAGTGGCAACCATCAAAGCACGAGCTTCGCCCTCTTCGATCACTGCTCCAACACCATGCTCATCTTGCAGATTGCAAACTTCCCTCTGCCTCTCTGTTATCTGCTTCTCAATCTCCCAGAATTTCGAAAGCGCGCTCTCGTACGAGCTCTTCATGAATTCTTTCTCAGTTTGCAAAACCAATATCCTCTTTTGAATCTTGTCTACGTCTTCAATTGTCCCCTCTTCGCTTATGCTCGAATTCATCACAACCTTGTCAGCTTCCTGTTTTGTGGCAGCAATGGTTCTTTTGTTGGTTTTTGAGGAATTGAGGGAGAGCTTTGAAATGTCGGGTACATGCTTTGGGATTTTTGAGGCTTTTCTTTCTGGGTTGGTTCCTCCCTCCTCTCCTTCTTCCTCACTTCCAAAGTGAACTTGGTCAGGGAAAGCAGAGGAAATGGTGTGGTAGGCATTTTGCAACTCCCCCGAGATATGATCATACCTCTCTGCCAAAGCTCTGTATCGATGAAAACTTTCCTCAATGAAGGCTATGATTTCTGGTCTTTTCCTGTAATACATTTCTGCTTTTTTGGAAAAGGAATCTGCATCCTCACTGAGCATTTGAAGCATATTTTGCACCACCTCTTCCATATCTGCAAATCCACATGATTAGAACCATATAGCAGTATTATATCTTTTGATGAATTTTGACTGCTCAATCACCTTTGTCATCTAATTCATCTTCTAAAAGTCGAATCAACCAACATTACGAAAATTCTTCTTCTTCTTCTCTTCTCTGTGGAAATTCTTTTGGTTAATTCTACGATTCTTATGACACCATAAGTATGTATTTCTAACATGCAGGTACCTTAGCCTTGACAAGGCATCAATTTGTACTTTGGAACGGTTGAACGTCGTGGAGAATTTTGAATTATTAGAGTTTCTATTTTTAACTCATATTAATATTATGTCTATTAGGAAGAACATGACCTATTAGGAAGTCTCATTAGTTTTTCCTCCCTAATTAAACAAGAAAACACGTCGTACTGTTATTGTGAAGCGATAATGGTGCTGGGTGCTTGAGATCTACGATTGTGGATCCATATTCTTCTCCAATTTTGTGAGAAGAATAACCTATGAGAACTTCTTTGATCTGGTCCATTGCAACTATATGCTTCTTAATCTCTGATTTATTTATTATTAAAATTTACAAAAACATTCACATGTTCTAGTTACCTCCCCTAATTGAGGCAGTAAGTAATGCAAGAAGCAAATGAAAACACGCTAGCACACATGTATGAGAGAAGTTAAAAAAACAAAAACAACCCATTAATCCTCGTCCCATCCTCCCCCCGCCCCCGCTACAACATGACGAAGAGAACATGTACCAAGAGAGACATATATGCATACCTTTAAGGTTCTGGTCCAACCACTTTGACTGCCTGGTTCTAATGTGGCTAGCACACCACCAGGAGTGGGCATTGTTGGCAGCCCTGTGCAACATCTCTCCCTCCCTGCTTCTTCTTCCTCCTCCTACGATACTGCTATACTAGGGGAAGAAAGCAGGTATAGTAGTAGTCAAAGGAAGAAGAAGAAGAGGAAGAAGAGAGAGAAGAATCTGTGATTGGTTAGGGTGGGGAGGAGGAGGAGGAGGAGGAGAAGGAGAGAGAGGCGGAGGAAGAAGAGGAGAGGAAGGTATAGAAAGGGTGCCGTCGAGGACGGGGGAACCAATGGAGTAGAGGCAACGGAGGGTAGAGCCACCAGATTTGCACCAATTTCTTCTCTGGCCTGGAAACCAAACTACTAAGTATCTATCTATCTATCTGTATTTGTATTATTAAGATGGCCGGCAACCGGCGTCTTTAAAAAAGGTACGTGCATGTATTCCCTTCTTGCATGGCTTTTATATCGTCGGTTTTATATCATCTTTTTGTTAAATTAGAGTTTATCTTTTAACATAGACGGGAATGGGATAACACCTTACCTAACATATAAATAAATTAATAGGCAAAGTATAGTTATTGTTTAAAATCTCATTGGATTTTCTTGTGCTTAATTTAAAAAACATGGTAAAGTAGGAAAATACTATTTTTTTGCCCAAAGAGTGTTTTCTCCTAGGCTATATATGTTTGGTTAACATAAAAAAATAAAAAATTTATGAAATCGATAAATAGTAATTTTTGACAATATCATTGATGTTCTACTAAACAGTTATTTATTTTTAAAGTATTTTATGGCAAGATATACTTTCACCAAGTAAGTGGTCCTTCTTAGGCATTTCATCTAAAAAATTCTTATAAAAAATCTTTGTAAATAACTAACTCAATTTACATCATTAACTAACTCTCTATAAATTATAACTAAAAGATTTTTATATCTTTTATATCTTTTTCATGTCAAAATCCAGTGCTAGTGCTACAGGCTGAAATTTCAATTAGGATTCGACATTTTTAAGACAAAAAGTTCAAAGAATTGGCAAAAGGAATTTGCAAATCGGCATGTAATGTAAAGAAATTCATGATCATTCAAGCATTTTAAACAGTTTACAATGCCCTATGACATTTACAGATGCATCATACAAAGCCTCTTGATTAATCAAGAATTCAAGAAATGGCAAGAGAAGAATTGGCAACATATCATTGTATCGTAATCAACTACTTTAAAAGGAATTGGAGATAATTTCTAATGATCATGTACATGAATGCATCAGAGCAGCCTTCCAAAACGCAGCTACGGTGCATATCCAGTTCTCGACGACGCTGAAATGGCCTTAAATCTAAACTTGGCACCTTTAAATATCCCTAGCCAAAGGTATCTTACTATCTTTACTGTCCTCGGCAGTAGATGCAATTCCACCTGCGTTTCTGGATGCCGTCTTTGGTTCCTTGGGAACGGAAGCACCTGGAGGTCGAGGGGCCGGTGCGGATGTCCAAATTATCGAATCCGGCCGAAGTTCGAAGCATATCCGATCGAATTAGACTGACCAAATAAAAACAAATTAAATATAGACATTTCTTTGTTTGCCTAAACGACTGACTGAGTGTCCAATATTTTATATCAATAACCTAATGTCTTTGTAAGGCTAATATTATATTTTATAAAAATTTTAAATCATAATATATAATAAAATTAATTAAGTTTATACATAAAATTAATATTTAATATCTAAAATAACCCAAAATAACTTACATAGAAAAAAGATAAAAGTCATTTTTTATATTTAGTAATTTCTAACAATACATTCATATTAATAATCATATCAAACCACTTATTATATACTTAAAATATTCTCAATTAGTACCATAATTTACTAAATTTTTAAAATTTAATTTTTATACATTTCTATGTATGTATAGAAGCTTTAAATTAATCTTTGACATTAAAATATTGATTATACCCATTCACCTTCCAATGATTGAAAAACAATAACAATATTATTTTATTTTATTTCTTTTTCCTCTAAAATAATTGAGGAGGTACAAAGGGTGTCAGTCTCAACTGAAGCCCATCGGCATAGCAGCTGATGGAGCGGTAGAGCCAGCTGAGCATGGAGTAGGTGTCACCGAGCTGCATATGGCCGAAGAAGGCCGCGAGGGTGTGGTCGGGGATGAGGCCAGGATTGGGGACAACGATGGTTGGTGATGGACTGCTTGAGTGCAGGATCGGGGGCGGCAATAGTCGGCGATGGACTGCTTGAGCGTGGGATCGGGGAAGGCGATGGTCGGCAATGGACTGCTCGAGTGCGGGATTAGGGAAGGCGATGGTCGACGATGGACCGCTCGAGCGCGGGATCAAGGATGGCGATGGACCGCTTGAGCGCGAAGCCGAGGCTACAATAGATGGTGGCGGAGGGGGTATGCATAGTGGCACGCATGGTGATGGAGGTAATACACAGGCAAAGGCAGAGGTGGCGGCGAGGCCTCTGTGAACAGTACTCGTTAAGGTAAGTTTTTTGATTTCAGACTATCGACGGCATTGTTTGGGCCTAGCAGACAACTCGAACAATGACTCGGTTGAATAAATTTCACCCGATAAAATTTCAAACGATGCGAACAACATTTTGTTCGACATCTAGCCGACTAATGCCCACCCCTAAGGAGGCATATCCTCATCAATTGGCAATTAGCGATTTGAGCCATCTAAAATGAACTCCAAGCACTATGTTTTCCTCCAGAGATGCCCTTTTTGTTGGAGGTGAATCAATTTGTGGCTTCATGGTATCAGCTTTTCCACTACCCGTACCTGATACAGTGACTACAGATTCATCTTATCCCAACAGAGTACCTGAATTCCGATTTAATTCTCTTTGACTCCAGATTTTCCTGTTGGCGAGAAGATGGCTCAGGAGTGTTGGCGCTGAGCATTGAACCTTCGCTTATATCAGTTTTTATTGTGTGAATTGTACTTGAATCATCTTGTGATGATGATCAGGGTGGAGGATCAGATGTTTTCTTTGAGCCATCAGCTTTTGGTTCTTGTTCTTCGTTTGAGGCAGAAATGTCTCATCATCAGCATTGACCTTTGCTGTAGATCCAACTAACAACAGCGGATACTCGGCAGGTGAACCAGCACGAGTGTCACTAGTCTCACCAAAAGGTATATTTTCCATTTGTGCATCAGTGTACATCCTTTGAACTGAACATATGGGAGTAGCAAGACGAGCCTGATGGTGGTTTATAACCATGAGGAGATCTTAATAAAATAGACTCCTGTTTAAGATCATGACAAATTTGTAACTTCCATACATTCATGAAAACTTTCGAAAATGTAATAGAATATAGCCTCTTAACAAACATGTAAATCAAAAGACATCAGGCCCAATTTGCAAAAGTAGTGGACAGGTGATATACCCAACAAGAAGAGCCAAAAAACACAAAACAGTTATTATGCTGTTACATTAAACACAATATAGTGACAAAGAAAGCTTTCATTCAAATGTAATCAGAAAGTTTGTCTAGATTAATCACTAGTATTCTCAGAGAAAATACTAATGCCTCAAAACCAAATGGATCAAAAACACTTACCTTAACACAAAGAAACTCATAGAAATAAGATGTCTTGGCAAAACAAGAGACCATTATCTGCATGACAGAATAGCAAAAACAACACAAATTTAAGGATATTATTACATTAAAATCAGAGGGGGGACCAACTGTCAATGGATTTTATACCACCTACTGCCGCTTCACAATTCAATCGATGACCCAAAACCCATGCATCAACAAAGTGGCAAGTTTTTATGCCAGATGCCCTTCTTGATGCCATCCTGAAGAGTGAAAGTGGGTCATAGTTTTAACATCATGGACATCATATAACTCTTGCAAAAATTGCAAAGGCCTAAGTGATGATAATTGAATCTCATGCATTAATATGGTAAACTTCTATGTCATAAATTTGCTGAAGGAATTAAAATACAAACTACCTACCACCAGAGCCTGATTCTCCGGATTAATATTCTCCAAGAATACACTTTTATGCAGCCTTAGCTGCTCTACTTCTGGATTTTTTGCCAAGACTTTTTGCATGTCTGCTAGTATGTTCTGTAGAAGGGAAATAGATGTTAGAAAAAGCTGGAAGTAGAAGAGGCAGCGACTACATGTTGAAAATCAAAAGTATTAAAAGGTCAGTTGATGAAATCTCCCTCACATTCATCTTCCTAACATCCAAATGACTGATAGAAAAGTGAATTTTGATATGGTAATGAGTTCTCTGGCTATGGTTTCGCACAACAGCTGTTGTCCACTTGCTAGTTGGTATATGAATTGCTTCATGGTCATCCCCTCTTATGACCGTTGGAGACCACCATCCTACATGCTACAAAGCACATAAGACCAGTGGATAAGAACCAATAACAAGTTAAAATTGAGCCAATAACAAACACGTATTCCATTTCCATTTCATGTTGGAATGCATTGCCAACATGCCGGCCACCACAGATACTAACCTCCACTGAACCAGATATGTCGTACCCATTTATTTTCATTTGAATCAGCTGACACACACCAAATAGCCCTGTTGCATGAATCATGATGCTTGAAAGAAAGTTCATGAAGATCTTCACATGGAATTCATAATTATTAAATGTCCTGTCAAAACATAAACAAATTTCACTGGAAAACAGACAATGGACCATGACAAGTAAAAACTTTTGTTGCACCTCATGGCCTGAAAGAGTGAGAATAACAGTGCCAAGTCCACCAGCAGTTACCCAGATAGCCATATGGATAGCTTTTCCAGTAAAGTTGAATCCCATCTATAACAAATGAATACTTCAACCAGTTTCGATTGTCCTGAAAATAAACTGAGAATTACACCCAGTACATCAAAAGAATAACCAACAACAAGCCTATTATCACAATTATCTGACCAATGCAACTTATGTATCAAGAAAAAAATGGTTAAAGAAATGAAAGAAGACATTGGAAACTGCTTTCAAAATGCTATCTATTTAGACTTCCATTCACACTCCTCCAGTACTTGAGGAGTCTGTAAATCCCATGGCAATCAAGGCATTGAATTCAATCTTTCTCTGACATATGGAAAGATGTTGAATTCAATCTTTCTAGGCCATATGGATATACATTGAATTCATTCTCTCTGACATTCAATTTAATGATTCAAAATCACATGGCAATCGGCACTTTATTTTTCATATGTTTGCAGTCATGTGGCCGTACTATCTGAAACATATTTGCTTAAATCAATTAGCACTGTCAAGCTTTTCACACCACACTGCTATCTTCCATCAAGGCTTTACCTTTGGCCTTAAAGTGGATATCTCGGTACCCTGCGAGAACCTCTAGGCACGTATTTCAAAAGAAAAAGACAAGTAACAAAACATATTGTTTCCATGTGCGTCCTAAGATCTCCCTGAGATCGCATGCTTCTTTTCAAGCCAAACTAGTTAAAGGTTAACCAGCCCCAATAATGCAACTTGATCATAAAAATGAAAGCAAAATGCAGATGAGTCCTGAGCAGATTATATATAGCTTTTTAATATCATCAGATTCATTTGACTTGGCAAAATACTGTTGTGCTTTTCCAATTAAGCTACATAGAAAAATAAATCATTTTAGCAGACGAGACACTAGATAAACACCGGATCACAAAGATTGACAAAGCAATACAATAAATGAATAAAGTCAGTCACAATAAAAAGGTAAAACAAGGGACCAATGATGAACATGGAAACACAAAAAGGAAAAACAATGACTGAAAATGTTGTATTTCCAAGATAAGCAAAAGAAATATTATGGTGTTTAATATATAATGAAAATAGTAGAAACAGAATTAAACACATTAGATCAATACATTTTTATTCATAACAAAACTAACATTTTCAAATAAAGATACCAAACTCATCCAGAGTGCAAAGAAACAAATATCTATTTACTGAACAGATCAAATGCTCCATGATATCGAGAACAACAAAACTGCCAAATCATTTGTCCGACTACGTTAACAGAAAATACTAACCGGGACACACAATAGGCAACAGCCAACATAGTGGACAATGATCTGGCAAAATTCAACAGACGCTGCTTAAGAATCTGACTTGCTTCAGTTGCAAGGATAATGGGCCTACCACCCCTAAAAGAAAGAGAACAAGGTCTCATTCAGATATCAATTGACAAGGTCTCATTACCAATCAATTTCATTCTTTTCATAAACAGGATCATTATTAAAACACTAAAATTGCAACAAATGAGAAAGATGGAAAATTAGAATAGTACGTGTAAAAATACTTCTGCCAAAGCCCAAGATAGCTGGAAGACCACAAGCAGCAAAAACAATTATTCCCACTGCTGAAACCAAGTGAAGTAATACAGGCCTTCCATGCAAAGCCACATCAAAACTGCACAAGAAAGTACTTTCTCACCTCACATCATATAAAAGAACGGTAAAATAGAATAAGATATAATGGCAGAATTTTTAAGCCAATTTGTCCTATTGTTCTCGCTTACACTCATATTTTTTGAATGGTGATTACATCAATAATTAGAAAGAAACAGAAAAATGTTCAAAGAATATCACATATCTGCTTTGAAAAAAAGAAAAGAATATCAACGTATCAAAAAATGATTGATGCGCTAATGAATAACATGGACGTCTATCTAAATGTAACCATACAAATGGGGAAGCCCATACAGCACTGGGAATGCAAAATGTGGAATCCAACTTAAGCACAAAACTGCCTAGAAAATCTCAAGCAATACAATAACATCAATGACATTTTGACCGGTTAAAGCAGTTCTTCAAATAATTCCATGTAGCATTACTAAAGAACACCATATAAATACAGTCAGAAGGAGATCAAACCTTGCCATTGATGCACAAGAAGCTTTTGCTGTGGAAATATTGTTTGCTTGAACTGGTAATATAGGGGATCGACATGTGACAACAATCTGTTTTTGGAGAAACAAAGCCTCTGCCTTTGCTTTTACGGCAAAATAATGGGCACTCCAAGCACCTTGGTGCTACACAAGTTCAGTTTAGTAAACACCGTGGAAGACTCTTAATGAAAGTAAATATGCATTTGGTATGGCAATATTGAATCAAATAAAAATAAAAAGGATTTCTTAAGTTTTCACAATAAAGAACGTTTTGGGATAAAAAACTGACATTAGTACAAAAGTACTAGATGTTAAGAAGAAAATTGGAACCATCTGCCTATTACTCTACTAGTAAAACATTCATAAGGCCACATTAACAGGAGATCACCCCTGCCAGAAGACATTTGGATAAATTTATTACTGATGATGAAATTTAAACTGATTTAGGGCCCCAACCTCAACCATTTGCCATTGAAAATCACTTTCCCAACAATATTTAAATGCTTTAACTCTAAAATTTATGAAGAGAAAATTTGTGAAGAGAAAATTTAAATGCTTTAACTCGAACTCGAATCCTTCGAGCCGAGTTTGAGCAAGCACAGTGTTCGGCTTAATTCGACTCGATTATAGCTTGAATTCAACTTGAAATGGGCTCGATAAAATAATATAATAATATAGTCTTTATATTTATATTATATATATATATACTAATAAGTTTAATTGTAATTAGTTATATTTATTTGTATACAATATAATAATAAAGTAGTGAGATAGCTTAGATAGAAAGTATCCATGCTAATTGCATCTTTTAAGTCGAGCCAGTTTCGAACTTAAGTCGAGCTTGAACAACATAAAAAATATTTGAGTTGAGCTCGAGCATGCATGTCCAAAATTCCTTCGAACTTGAGCTGAGTTTAAATAAACTTCAAACTGTTCGAGCGGAATTCGATTTCAAGTTTGAGTCGAACAATATAAAAAATATTCAAGTCAAGCTTGAGCATGTATGTTCAAACCTCCTTCGATCTCGAGCCAAATTCGAACGAATTTTGAACTATTCGAGCCAAATTCGGCTTCAAGTTTAATTTGAACAAAATAAAAAATATTCGAGCTCAAGCTCGAACATGGATATTCAAACCTCTTTCGATTTCAAGTCAAGTTCGAACAAACTTCAAACAACTCGAGCCAAGTTCAAATATAAATTGAGCTCGGCTTATTTGCTCGTGTAGTAGCCCTAAACGCAAGCAAAAAATAAAAGTCAAATTTGAGGCGTTGACTTAGGGGCCAATAATTGGGATTGACTTTTAATATGTTTTTTTAAAAACAGTTCTATTATGTGCAAAGTCAAATTGAAAGCATTGTGTTTATATTCCGTCTTGTTTAAAGTGTAATTTTTTCAGGTAACAATAAATTTTGTTAATGACAAGACTACTCTTTTAATTACAAAACTTTTTCTTTAGAAACCGCCACTAGCTGTCGCAGCAAACATGTGACGGCAAATCTGGTCACCCCAAAGGCTAGACTGGCTAAGGGCCTCTGCCCTCAGCTGCTCCTAAGCCCAAAGGTGGCTAAATCCGGCGGTCCTCGACCTAAGGCGGCGGACATCTTATTTTACATGCATCTAAGTGGGATGTTGAAGTGAATTAAACCTCAAATTGCTTCATCACAAACCAAATTAAAAGAGTTGCATGGGCGAGATGGCCGTGTAATTGTGTAAGCATTGCGAGCAATGAGCGAAATGGCCGTTTTATAAGTCCCAATCGCCAGTCCCCGATGGCAATGAGCGTGGCTTTTTTACATAAAAAAAGGCAACGTGCACAAGAAAAAAGCCTGTTTCACAAACATGATACAACCGGTGCAAATTTCCAACATGATCAATAAGAATTTTCCAGTTTTAGATGAAACGCAAATGAATTCGAACCAAAATTTCTCACCCATTGAGATCTTTCAGTGGTGATCTTCCATCCCTAATTCTTGCTTCACTGATCTTATTGCCATTGCAATGGCTGGATTCGTTCATTTTTGAAAAGCTTGTTGCCCAGACATCAGATTCCATTTTATCCAAAACAAGCTCCAAGCTTCTTAATGTAGTTGAATCATCTCTTACACACTGCCCAATCTTGTGGAAAACCTCTTCCATATAATATAAAACTGAGTTTTCTGTTGCGGTTAACCTGCTTACTTCTTCACTAAGGTGGCTCTTGTCGGTTTTGAGCTTTCGGCCGCTTGTGTGTGAGCTCTCACTTCATTGCTGAGCTGATCCACAACAATCAATGCCTGGTGCTCATTCCTTTTGAGTCGCTTACTAATTTTTCAAAA
>JAURVB010003042.1:0-22508 GCA_033002965.1 Piper betle | reverse complement strand
ACATCTTCAGTTGAGTCAATAGCCGGTAATATGTCTTCATCATCATCTAAAGTTGGGTCACATTGTATTTCAGAAATGTTTGCTAATTCAATATTAACTTCATCTACTTGAGAACTATGAACATCATCACATTGCAAACCAAGAGTTTCATCCATTGAAAAATCTGTTGGTAACCTTAAAGATCTGATTCACACGATAGGGATCATGTTCCCCACTAACTACCTGTTCTTGAATCTGATTTACTTGATATGGATCATATTCTTGTTCTTCATTCTCCTTGTTTTTTGTCAACATGTTGAATACATCTCTAGGTGTTACTTTCACAACTATTCTGTATTTTTCATGCAAAGTATCCTTCTTGCAATGTCTACTATCCTTCACAAAATTGACTTGTTCTACTTGTGAGGCAAGAATATATGACTCGCTTGTTTTGAGAACCTTTTTCATATTAAGACTAACATATCCAAATTTATCCACTTTATACCCTCTATTGTATGAGGCAACATCAAACCACTCACATTTGAAGAGAATCATTGCTCATTTTCCTTGATAAATAAGCTCCAAAGTCTGTAACAATCTGCCATAATATGCTAATGTACCATGAGGACCCTCACCTTTAACTACCACTCCACTATTTTGTGTCTTGAGATTTCTTTCATAAGAATAAGTACTTAATTTGTAATGGTTTACACACCAAATATTATGAGATTGCACATGCCTATCAGGCCCCTTTGAGACTAGATGCCTTGCCACGCATGTGAAGTTCATGCATTTGATGTTCAAACCAATGAACAAATTTTGCGCCATGCTCGACATCAATATTTTGAAATTCTTGACGACGAAGTTCATTTTTGTGTAACCTATTCACAATATAGGAATGAGAAAATATAAATATCTTTAACAAACAATCCTAAATTTAATATGTAGCAAGCTAACAAGATCGAATCACATGACATTACTCTATGTATTTTAACACTTGATCACAATTCTTCAATATGTATGCCTCAGCTTGTTTGTACTCCATTGGGGACAATGTCATGAGAACTCCACAAGCTCTATGAGCACCACTTGTAAATATTGACAGGACACTTTGTGAAGCATCAATGGTTGCAACAAACCGCTCTCTCCTATGGAGTTTTGAATCTACATTCTTCATATACCTAGCACAAAAAGTGGTGCATTCTTCGTAGACATAAGCTTCTGAAATTGATCCTTCTATTTGAGCTTTATTACGCACGTATCTCTTTAATGTACGCACATACATGAGAAAAAACATAAATTTATTACTAATAATTAATTTATTAGCAATTGCAGAGGACAGATAATTTAAGGTAAGTTGCTACGAGGGGTACATCCACCTATATTGCACACGACCAGCAATCATGACTTGTTTTGATAAATGCACCAGTAATTGAACCATGAAATTATAAAATGTCGGAGTAAATACTCTTTCTAACTTGCATATCCAACCTTGCAGCATAACCATCCTTTGATTTTTTTGTCGGCATCCATAAAACTTCTTCAATCATTTTATAAAACTTCTCAGTATCAGGATTAGGTGTATCATCTTCAATATGATGGTCACTATTACTCCTCCAATCCATCGATTGAGGTCATGCAATATTATCTGTTGCTGCTTTTTAGGTTTTCTAACATGGTAATTGTTGCTAAATCCTCTTCTCCAACGTTGTCTTCGTCACCATCTTCCTGCAATGTCAACTCTCCATGCTCTCTCTAAATAGTATAGTTTTGCATCAACCCATTTTTTAGCAAATGATAGTGAAGCACCACCCTTTCTTGTTTCATACGGATAATACACAACTTATATGGGCACCAAGTCATTCTACCCTCTGGGATGCTTGCAAAAGAAAATTCTAAAAATTCCTTAATTCTCTTCTCATATTCACTTGAGGCACGACGAGCACTCATCCAAGATCTATCACGGGCCATTTGCACTTGAATTCACAATCCAAAAATAACCTGAAAAGATACAATTTATGCCTATAAACTAGAGTAAACAATTTACAAAGACAGAACTCTACATAGAAAGAACATGACAGAAATGATGTTAGACACAAATGAGAATGAGTGATCAAAATATTATTATAATAAATTTCAAATATACACAATGTTATTGTGGGTGGGAAGATGCTAAATTAAAACCAGTTCATAACAATTCATCTGAAAAAGGCTTGTGAAGGACTTACAACTACAAAATGCTTGTTTTTATCTACTCAGAAATTAATCTTTTCGAAGTCCTTTATGGCAGCAAATCCTCGACAAAATAATATATTACCCTTTTTAAAATTTTTTAAATAAAATTCAGCACGCAAAAATTGTAAAAATAAATACTATACAGCATAATAAGTTGACTAATTACACCCAACTTCATAAGAACTTAAATTACCTGAATCAATATAAAGATTACCTGAACTAATTACACGCAAAAGATTTGATAAGAACTATTCCAATTAATATCCCTGAATGCAACCATAAAGTCAAATAAAAGTACCTTGAGAACTTAAATTACAAAGATTATGAAAGAATGGGCCATTGCAAGTAAATTTGTATTTTAGTTGTATAGCCAAAACGAATTTCATCTATGAATGACAATTGATTTATCCAATATCCCTCTACCCAAAAATACCCCGCGTTATTTGTAAAGAGATACTGCAAGAACCTAAAGTTGGAGATTAGAAGAGGATAAACAACCAAACAATTTGAAATCTATTATTCAAATGGCATATAAAAAAATGGAATAAATACCTCGTGGAAGCTAGCCTTTTGCGTACCTTTCTTTATATCTCTTTCCCAAGGTTCGTTCCAAGTGGAGTTAGAATGGGATTTTCGCGATAGCATTGATATCAAGAAGAGTTGAAATAGGATTTTAAGAATAGCATTGAATGACATTACACTAGGTGAGGATCATATAACGTTAAATAAATATAGCATCCATACCATTGAAAGCCAACAATTACTCATTTAATTCTTTTCAATGATGTTTTGAAGACCATAACATATCAAATTGGCAATAAGATTGCGAAGACCATGCCTGATAAAATATGAAACAATGAAAAGTATGGAAGAAAATGGAAACAAAGAATCACCAAAATTTGGAGTTGAGACAATGAAATATTCGAGCAGTTGCTTTGTGATAGATGATTACTTCCTAAAGAGCTGAACCATGCTATCATCACTGCTGCATCGTGGGTATTGAAACTGTAAATAGACAAAAAAAAGTTGGATAAAGTTTCAAAAATGGAGGGGAATTTAAGAGAATTATAATACCATAGAAAAAAAGTAAAAATCTAGGTAAAATTTCTCAATATAAATAAAAAATATTTTTTTAGGTTAAATAATATTGGGATAATGTGAAATTGTCAGAAATGTAAAGGAAAAGAGGCAGGTCCTGGTTTAACCGTAGAAATAAAAAAGAAAAAGAAAAAAAAGAATAGGAGTAAAGCAAGAAAGGGAGCTAAAGTGGATTTGTAAGTATATCAAAACCTTTGTCAGTAGACCTCAAAAAAATGATTCAGGGCTGTACATCTAATAAGACCTGAAATTATAAAAGAAAGAATAGAAAAGTGAGTAGTAATTCCTATAACTTGCCATGAATAAAATGCAACTAAATCTAGCTAGATCATACCTACTAAGATGTGTAGCTTTGATGTTGTAATTTCAACTACACAATGCCCGTGATGCAAATGATGTAGGCATTGAACAGAAAGAAATATTATAAAAACAAAATTTCCAAATAAAAAGCAGAAGGAAGTAGTTCCAACTATGTATAACCGATTATGTTATTTTTAAATGCGGCAACTTATAGGCATGTATACATGTTGATATTTTCTATTATAATTATATGAGAGGACTAAAAAATGCCATAAATATTTGTATCTTCTATATAATATCACTTATATATGCGTCAAAGATAAAAATTGATGCATATATAAAACGTGTGTATAGTTGTATATTATGGCATAAGCGACAACTAAAACAATTGTCCGCAAGTAGCCGACGCATTTTGCCATTTCTTGCGGTAGTTTTGTAGAGGCAATTACATGAATTCTAGGCTCGAATATATATATATATATATAAAATTTTTCAAAAAATAATTGACTTCGTGTTTGTTAATTTATTATCAATAGTTGCAACTTGTATATACATAACTTATGGGGAACTTTCTTCGTACGGGTCTGGTAACTGTTAAGATTGATTATTTTCTGAAAAGAATATCAATTACATAAGTCATTCCAAGTATTGGGTTCTCTTCTTTCCAATGTCACTGATACATATGGTTTTCAAGTCCGAGTCACAAGCAAAAGTTGCATCACTTTAATTTTTTCATATCCAAGGAAGAACTTCGTCCGAATGGCTAATATTGTGGAATTGCGCCCTAGTTTGCACATTCGAATCCAAGAGAAAGAGTGCCATTCTCTCTATTTTTTGGATCAAACATTGCTTGACGAAAGGAATCAGACCCAAAACCAGTCATCAAGCCTGCCTAGTGAACTGTCCTATATTGTCTGCTCCTTATAAACTGCCTTATAAACCACACATTGATCAAACTTTGATCGCCTTTCGCGGGGAGAGGTTCTGAATCTCGAGGAGGGCATAATTTCATTAACGTTGTAGAAATCTAAAATGGAAGACGAAGACATTCAGAATGAGGACTCTCCTAAGGGGCCGATATCGGAGGTGGTGCCCGGCATGAATCCAGACCTCTACCGGGCACTGAGATCAAAGGAAGACGAGCAACTCAGGAATCTGCTCGAGCAGCAGAGCAGCGAGAACCAGAATGTTCTCATGAAGCAGACGACGCCAACAACAAAGAATACCCCACTTCACATTGCGGTCATGCATGAGAATGAAGAGGTGGTGCAAGAGGTGTGCCGCCGGTGCCCCTCCCTCCTCACTGCCGTCAACTCCATGGATTACACTCCTCTGCACGCCGCAGCAAAAAACGGCCACGCTCGGATTGTGCAGGTTCTTATTGACCATGCCAGGAGAACAATGCAGCAGGTTGACTCAGGTGACACCACTTCAGAATCAAACCTGCAGCAGTGGTTAAAAATGGAGTCTTCTAATGGACACACTGTTATGGACTTGGCAGCTTGGAATGGTCATGTGGCGGTGGTGAAGGTGCTCACAGATGCATTGCCAAGCTTGCTCTGGATAGAAACCGACAGTATAACTCCACTCCACTTCGCATCGGGATGGGGCCACTGGGAGATAGTAGACCACATTCTGACATTCGAGGAGGCGCGGCAGAATTCTCTGCAACGTGGCATCACACCTTTGCATCATGCAATCGCCTCCAAGAATGAAGGCAAATTTACACAACCCCAAACCCATGGTAGACCTCTCCCAAAATGTTACTCTAATATGTTATTCTTTTTGTTCACTTGCAGATACTGCCGTAAAGTTGATGGAAAAGGTTCCTCAGTACACCACTTGCGTAGATAGTGATGGGGAGACACCTCTTCACCTTGCCTCTTATGCGGGCCTGCATAAAACAGTTCATCATCTGCTAATGCAGAATTCTATGGCAGCTTACTACAAGAATAAGAGCGGCCAGCTTCCGATTCATGTGGCTGCTGAAGGTGGCCACATCAGAATTTACAGGAAACTAATTAAGCATTGTCCAGACACCGTGGGTGCAACAGATGGAAACAACATGACTGTTCTCCACCTAGCCACCCAGTATGAGCATTTAGACTTCGTACGCTACATCCTACAAACAGACGAACACAAGGAGCTGATAAATGCCAGAGACAAGTTGGGATGCACAGCCTTGCATATTGCCATCATCAAAGAGTCAATCTGGACGGTGTTCCTATTGTTAGATGACAAGCGGGTTTCAGTGCACTTGTCAGATAATCTAGGTGATTTTCCTAGAGATATCATAGCAGGAAAGATGAAGGACGAATGGGGCATGCCATTCTCTCAAAAGGTATATATATGAAACAATTATTATTCAAATAAAAGATGAGTATTCATGCCGCCCTAGAGGACCCAGATCAAGGTAAAAATATTAAAATTGTCATCATCATCGTCATCAAATATACACAAATTCAAGCATTCGTATATATATGAAACAATTATTAAATCCAAATTGCTGGGAGCTGCACTTTTCGGACAATTCTTCTATATACCGCTCGTGAGATGTAGTTATGTTTGTGTGACATGTGCAGGCTGCAATGTATTTGGCCGTGGAGGAAGCTGCGGGTTCTTTCATGCCTGAATCAACAGCTAAACATCTGTCGGATCGCCAAAGTCAAATTTCAGGGTCAAAAGTAGAAAAAAAGTGGGAAAAACAGCCAACACTCTTCTAGTGGCAGCTACACTAATTGCGATTGTATCCTTTGCTTCCATCTTCACACTTCCAGGTGAATACGAGAGCTCAGGAAGTAAACAAGGCTTAGCATACTTCAGAAGGGAACCAGTTTTCCATGTGTTCATACTGCTAGATGCTTTGGCACTCTTTACCTCAATTGTAACTGCAATTTTCGTCATCGTTGCGTCCTGGACAGATCAATTAGGGTTGAAGTTTGTAGTACCTTGGGCCCTTAAAATGACCTCCATTTCCTTCTTTTCGATGTCCTCAGCATTCACATGGGCTCTGGGATTGATGCTCCACCGCTTCAGCTTGGTACTAATGATCATATCCTTGTTCAATTTCATAACAGTTGTCGTTCTTGTTGTCCTCTTTGCAGTCACTTCACCGGCTCATGCATACTGGAGGATCTGCGTGTCCTTAAGAAAAATGTGGATGTTCCTTCCCCGTCTCTGGAAATTCAATTCTTATGTTCCATCAAGAAGAATTACTCGTATAAAATAATTTCCTATCTTAATGTGACGATTCAAGATGGTGACAGTACTTATCTTGTAATAACCAAATTCATAAAGAGTAGACGATGTTTCAATAAGGCTGTTGGAGTGCTGTTCCAATTCTTGAATGGGCCATGTTCAAATGAGGTTGTTGAAAAGCTACTCCATTAAATAACTATAGAATTTCTTTTCTACAGCTTTTCTTTGTTCAGCATGATCCACTGAGTTGACTGAGATTCAGCTCCTCACAATACCATACATCTGCATTAAATAGCATGGAAAACCATTTCGAACTAGATTTTGAGTAAAAAATTGTCCAAGTCAATTGTGATTTTGACATTCTTGCCAAAATTAGAAAGCAATGAGGTAGATCAACCCTGGAAAAGCTGCTAGCACATTGTCAGATTGTTATTTCACGATAAGGAACACTAGTAGTACCGGTTTCCTAAGGCTCTGCTAATTTACTCTTTGCTCTGGTCCGAACTTCCCTGCCACAAAACTCAAGCAATGGCACAGATCTAACAACCTTGCCACTAATAAGGAGCAAGTGAACATTAATTTCAGTAGAAGCTGAACAAAAAAGGCACAAAGCATACCCAATCAAGCTGCAATAATTCACAAAAGATAGTTCCATTGCACTCGCTACTTGTAAGTTTGCAAAATCATTTTGCATACATAAGAAGATTAAAAAAAATAGTCCAAAAGGAATAAAAAAATTGGTGAAGCCTTGAAATGGGAAAGCTTAAAGCTCTCAATTTATGTTATTGAGCGATGCTGTTGCGCATAAAACCAATACAATTGACATTTCTCATGCAAACCAGACCTTCTATGCTACTGGTGGCAAAGCATCAACCATTCCACAGCTGCACGAAATCGTGAAAAGGAGACAAACCCGTAAGTTGATAAGACTGTAACACTTATCACCACTTCAAAAAATCGAATGAAGAAGACTGGGATGAAGTAACAAGCCTAGCATAGCCGATGCTGGTGCAGAAACACATGAAAATCAAACAGGTAATGCATTAATAGTGCACAAGGAATGGTACCACCATCATGATTGACATGATATTCCGATTGGCTGCAATGACGACATGGATTTCATCTTCTACCTCCACTAGATCACAAATTATAACAACAGAGTGCAAGCTACCTATACAAAAACATTATAAGTTGATGAGCTCCTTCCCTCCATGCTTTTTAGTACAAAATCATGACGCAAAGATATCAAGAAATCAAACTCGAAAGAGTTTCTAATGATGAATTTCTAAGCCCTAAAAGCCTCACCACCATACAGCAATACAGCTCACATCTTAAAAGCACGATCCAAACACGATCTTTGAATGCAGCAGCATTAGCATTCCTAGATAAGAGAGTGAAAAATCATTTTAAAATTCTCCTCAGCATTAGCATTCCACTAGACCCAACATATTTGTGAGTATTATGGATCATACTTGCTCCAATAAAGGTTGTCTATTCGTGCGAAGGGATAAACAAAACAGTTGTATATTCGCACAATATTTATTCCGAGAAAAGTTAGTTTCAGCCATGTTGTAGAAAACTTTTCTACAACATGGCTGATCTGAGCCGTCGATTTACATGGACGGCCCAGATTAAATCCAAAAAATACCTAAACCATCCTCCCCCTCCTCCCTCCCACCCCTGTCGCCGCTTCCCCCTCCCGCCCCCTGCGGCCCCCCTCCCTGCCGCTCCCTCCCTGAGGCCCCCCTCCCTGCCCTCCACCTCCCTCCTACCCCCGTCGACACCCCCCTCTCCCACCCCCCTTGCCGCCCTCGTCCCTGCCTACCTCCCTCCCACCACCGTCGCTGCCTTCCCCCTGCTGCCCCCTCCCTACCGTTCCCTCCCTGCCGCTCCCTCCCTACCGCCGCCCTCCCTGCTCTCCTCCCTCCCACCCTCATCACCGGCTCCCCCTTCCCCCCTCCTGCCCCCTCCTTGCCGCCCCCCTCCTTGCCGCCCCCTCCCTGCCCTCCTCCCTCCCGCCCCCGTCGCCGCCTCCCCTCTCCCGCCTCCCTGCCAGCCCCCTCCCTGCCACTCCCTCCTTGCCGCTCCCTCCCTGCCGCCCCCCTCCCTGCCTTCCCCCTCCCACCCCCGTCGCCGCCTCCCCCTCCCGCCTAAAAGGCCTTCTCCTTGTTTAGTTGAGGGAACATCTTTTGGTCAATTTCTCAACCAAAGTTGATGTCTTTGTCATTTTTTTTCTGTAATTATTTTGTATTAGCAATGTTAGTTTAGAGCGAATTTGTAAGAGTTCAGTCCGGCATGGGGGTGTCCTCTTCGACCCCTCAACCGCTGCCAATGTCGGGCTTGCCACAGCTACCGAGTTTGCCAGTGCCGCCGGGCTTGCAACCGCCGCCTCTTCGACCCCTCAACCTCTACTGCCGCCTGGGCTTGCAACCACCACTGGGTAAATTTTGATCGCTCTTTTTTTAATACTTGTAAATTTTGGTCAAATACCCGGATAAAATTTGAAGGATCAAAGATAAGATGACTTTTAAAATTTAGATGAAGATTGTGGGTATTAACTTTCTTTGTAGTTGCTGACTAGGGTACCATGGAGGAATTTGTCAATGAAAATGATAAGGATGAAGCCACAACTATTGGTTTGGAGGACTTCGTTGAAGAAATTGCAGAGGAAAATGATGATGAAGTTGATATTGTCAATGGCGTATATGAAGATTGCAATGAGGAGATGATAGGCTTAATTGGAAATGAAGGGTGTCAACACAAGCTCACTAAATTATTGATGACATGCAAGGCAACGGAGTTCAATTCTATTGAGGAAGCATATCTTTTTTATAATAGATATGCCAAAGTTAGAGGATTTGGAACTAGAAAAGGTACTTCTCATTATTCTAGGAGAACAAACGCCGTGTACAGAAAGTTTGTTTGTGAAAAAGAAGGCACGAAGAGGACAGATGATCCAAGACAGAGGGGAAAAGATGTTAAAGGGAGGGCGGACACGCGAGAATAGTGCAAAGCAAAAATGGTCATTAAAGTAAACAACAGAGGTAAATGGGTTGTGGAAATTTTTAATGACATGCATTCACATGAGTTGTCATCTCCATCAAAGGTATCAAAAATCTGATCTCATAAGAAATTAACATTAGTTTCAAAAAAGTTAATCGAAAAGCTTTATGATTGTGGTATGGGACCATAAAAAATTTCAAGAATCATACTAGTGGCGTCATAGATGAAGGAGAGTTTACTTATAGTGATTGTAAAAATCATTTATTAAAATCAAGAAAGAATAATATTGGTTGGCCATGTATGAAAGTTTTAAAATACTTTCAAAAGAAAGTTGGGATTGAAGAAGCTTTTTTTTAAGATGGAAGTCGATGAAAATGTCCAAAAGTTAGGAGTGTTTTTTGGGCTGATAATAGCTTGAGGATGGCATATATGCCTTTTGGAGATGTGGTAGTATTTGATGTGACATACAATAGAATAGTTTTAATATGCCTTTTGCACCTTTCACTAAGGTAAATCATCATAGACAATCAACTCTCTTTGGATGTGCTTTACTTGCAGATGAAACAACAAGTACCTTCACATGGTTGTTTGAAACTTGGTTGCAGTGCATGTGGGGTAAAGAGCCACAATGTATCATTACAAATTAAGATATAGCAATGAAAAAAGCTATTTCAAAAGTCTTTCACAACACTAAACATAGGTATTGTTCTTGGCACATTGGAATGAATAGAATAATGCATTTAAACCAATTGGGAAAGCATGGGGACTTTAACAAAGACTACAATCATTGGGTATATGCTGAAATAGTTGAGGATAGTGAAGTTAAGTGGATAGAACTTAAAGAGAAATATGATATTAAAGAGGGAAGTTGGTTGGATGGGACGTACAAGGTACATGAGCATTGGATTAATGCTTACCTTAAGGATTATTTATTTGCTATAATGACTTCTCGCCAACGGAGCGAGAGTGTCAATGCATTCTTTGACGGGTTTGTAAATGCTCAAACACAAATTAGTGAGTTTGTAAAACAATATGGCATTGCTATACATGGAAGGCGACAAGAGGAAGCTTATGAGGACCACAAAACAGTGCACATCAAGGCTTAGATGCATGTAGGGAACAAATTGGAGGAATATGCTAGGTCCATATATACAAGGAAGATATTTACTCTTTTTCAAGAGGAATTGAAGCAATCCCTACTTTACAAATGTAAGGAACTTGGTGGTGAAGGTTTTTGAAGATTTATGAGCTAAAAAGGAATTTGGTGAATGAAAGACATCAAATAGTGACCTTCAAAAACAAACTGAAAATTGTTATTGATTGCACTTGCAAGAAGTTTGAGGGTGAAGGTATTTTATGTCGGCATGTTTTAAGGATTATCTTTCAAATGGATGTGGACACAATACCTGAAAAATTTGTATTGTTTCGATGGACAATCAATGCTAGGTATGCATCAAGTGCTACTTTGAAAACTATGAGTGAAACTCAAACTTCAACTATTTCATCCAAAATGATCTACTCTTTTCGAAGTGTGATGTATAGGATTTCAAATTCGGTATGTTTATCACCCCAATATTGGGGTGTTGTTATGCCAATGCTTAAAGATGTGGTTAATGAGCTTGATTGATTGTCTTTGACGTCTTCCTCAAATGGAGCAGACTATCCAATCAATTGATGTGGGTGGACTAACTACAATAAGTAGATTAGATTTGGATCAAATTCCTCAAATTATACTTAGAGATCCTATGAAGGTCAAGAGTAAAGGTCATCCAAAGATATGTAAAAGGCTGAAATCTTTGTTGGAGTTAGGTGTGTCATCCCAAATTAAGAAGCAAAAATGCGGGCTTTGCCACAAACTTGAACATTATATGAATATTTGCTCATTGTATAAGGTACAAATAGATTCTCATTATTGATATATTTTTTTATCAAAGCAATCAAAATTAAATGTTCGCTAATTTAGGAAAAAGAATCACAGCAAGAGAACACAAGCATTCAAAGTTAGTGTCGGGAAAGATCAAATTCATTGTCAAGTCGCTTATTAGCCACCTGTCACGGCTCATCTTCAATTCATCTTCAAGTTGCTAAATTTGGAAGAGTTCGAAGAGCATGGACGACAAATATTGGAAGATGAAGCCTCTCTAGATTATTTGTGCAACCTGTCACCACATAGGTGGGGATATTTTCTTGTACATTGATATATTAATTGAATCTTTAATAAAATGGTCTCTTCATTTGTAAAACATTCCCTTTTGTTTGTCGAGCACATTAGGGTTTCTTTTTCATCATTTTGGGCTCTGATTTTAACCTCAATATATGCTGTCAAAGTGTAACAATGACTTGATCTTTGATACAGGTTGTGGAAGATGGCTACGAATTTTTTGCCAATAGGCAGCTTGTTACCGTATTTTCAGCTCACAACTACTGTGGTGAATTTGACAACGCAGGTGCAATGATGAGCATTGATGAGAGCTTGATGTGTTCTTTCCAAATTTTGAAATCTATAGACTAGCCTTCAGTGGACTCTGTTGCTCTTCAAAAACCCCAAGAAAAATTCAGATGTGTTGAGAAAAATCCCCTAAGTAGGAGATCAACAACAACGATCACAAGATTTGGGAAAATAATGCTTCAGAAATAAAATAAATCAAAACCAAAAGAATAGAGATTTAACGTGGAAAACCTTCCTTTCTCGAGAGTCAAAAACCACGGGACAACAACGAACAATTCACTACTTTAACCAAAGATTACAGTCATCAAGCATATAGAGATGTACAAGAAGATTACTCACTCAACTTATACTATTGAGATTACAAGATTTCTCTCCCTCTCAATACTTTGTATAAGATTAAACTTGTGAATAATATTTTTCTCTCTTTTTCATCTCTATATCTCTTCTCTATCTCTCTCTCTTTTCTCTCTCCTTGTCTTTCTTGTCTTGTTTTCTCTACTTGTCTTGTTGATAGAATGAGGCAAATGAAGCTCAATTTATAGAAAAGCTTTGAGACCCTTCATCCTCCATAGAATAACAAACAACCACCTCTATTGATATTCCGAGATTCTTTTAGTATTCCGAGTGTAACAATGGGCTACATATCATTAATACAATTACACATATCAACAATCTCCCACTTGGAGTCCGATTGGAACACTAGTCCAAATTCTTCCTCCACTTGTTCGTTGCATAAGTCCACCTGCATGTTAGTGCAAGTTCACCAAAGTTGAACAAAAACTCAACTTTTGTCCCTCCACCGGTTTAGTTAACATGTCTGCTGGATTCTTTTTGCTATCTATCTTCACCAACTTCAATTTACCTTCTTCTAACAAAGATGTGATAAAATGATACCTTAACCGAATATGCTTGGTCCTAGAATGAAATGCTGAGTTCTTGGCTAAAAGGATTGCACTTTTACTGTCACTGAACAACCTGCAATCAATCCCATTAAAACCTAACTCATTCATTAAAGTTTTAATCCAAATATACTCCTTGCTAGCTTCTATAGCAGCCACACATTCAACCTCAGTTGAAGATAGAGCAACTATCTTTTGCAATTTGGAAACCCAGCTCACTACGGTTCAACCAACTGTTAAGATATATCCAAATGTACTCCTGTGATTGTTTCTATTTCCAGCATGGTCCAAGCCCACATAACCTTGCACATCAATATTATCACCCCCAAAACACAAACGGTATTTAGAAGTTCCTTTCAAATACCTATAAATCCATTTCACTGCCTTCCAGTGTTCTTTTCCTGGGTTCTTCATGAATTTACTCACTACTCCCACTGCATATGCAATATCCGGTCTTGTACTCACTATAGCATACATAAAACTTCCAATAGCTGAAGCATAAGGCACCGTTTTCATGTGAGCTTTATCCTCCTCACTCTTAGCATCTTGTTCTTTTAACAATTGGAAATTACTACCCAAACTAGTAGTTACTGGCTTAGATTCATTCATGTTGAATCTCTCAAAACTTTCTTCACATAACCTTCTTGAGATAACCACAACTTCTTGCTCTTCTTGTTTCAGGTAATTTGAATCCCAAGAAGTTGTTTTGCTTCACCCAAGTCCTTCATGGAAAAATTTTTGGCTAACCTCATCTTGAGATTAACAATTTTCTCCATACAAGTCCCTACAGCAAACATGTTATCTACGTACAAAGTTAAAATAATGAAATTGCCATCATTAAACTTTTGTAGATATACACAGTGGTCAAAATTGTTCCTAACAAATCCATTATCTAACATAAACTTGTCAAATTTCAAATACCTCTGTCTTGGTGCTTATTTGAGTCCATATAAACTCTTCAATGTGCACACCATATTTTCTTTACCTTTGACTTCAAATTCTTTTGGCTATTCCATATAGATCTCCCCCTCTAAATCACCATAAAGGAAAGCTGTATTTACATCAAGCTGTTCTAAATACAATCCCTTTATAGCCACAATACTCAAAATAATTCTAATAGAAGTCATTTTCACAACAGGTGCAAAGATATCATGAAGATCAATTCCTTCTCTTTGACCAAACCTTTCACTACAAGTCTTGCCCTATACCTTTGTACACCACCGGTTTTAGACTTGACCCGATAGATCCACTTGTTTTGTAGAACCCTCCTTTTTGGTGGCAACTTCACCAACTCCCATGTATGATTCTTCTCCAATGATGACATCTCATCCTTCATGGCCAACTCCCACTTAAGATGAGCTTTGTCACTCATGGCTTCATCATACGACTCAGGTTCTCCTGCATCAGTATACAAAACATGTTGTACAATTAAATTTAATTTCTAAGTAAACTTCCTAACCCTTGTGCTCCTCCTTGGTTCGAGAGCAACAATTATCTCTTGTGGTGGCTCTGAGTCATCAATTTCAACTTGTGCATCAGAATATTCAGAATCTGATTCATCATCATGTGGTTGATTAGCCTGTGACTCACCTTCTTGTTCTGCCTTCTTTAGAAGATAATTGTTCCTTATCACTTGGAACAAATCCTTGATTTTCAGCACTTGGTATCTCTTCATATGTCTCATCAAGCTCGATATACTCTTTTTCTTTGGACTCCTCAATCTTTTCTTTCTTCCTGTCTTTGGACATGCACTCTTCATTGAATACAACATCCCGACTTTGAAACACCTTATTATTCTCGAAATCCCATATCCGGTAACCATACTCGTCACCCCCATATCCAAGAAATACACATTTGCGGGACTTTGCATCAAGCTTCTTTCTTGATTCCCTGTCAACATGTGCATATACATTACAACCAAAGACCTTAAGAAAAGAGTAGTAAACTTTCTTACCAGACCATACCTCTTCTGGTATTTTTCCACCTAAGATGCTTGATGAACTTCGGTTGATTAGATAGACAGCTGTATCCATAGTGGCATGGCACCCCAATGATGCAAAGGGAGCCTAGCATGAACCCTCATGCTTCTCGCTCATTCTAGGATGGTCCTATTCATTCTCTCCACCACCCCATTCTGTTGTGGTGTCCTTGGCACTGTCTTGATCCTTCTAATCCCCCGCTTTACACAATAATAGTTAAACTTCTTATTACAATATTTTCCGCCATTATCCCACAGAAGATATTTCAATCTCAAACCTATTTCATTCTCAACTTGGGCTTTCCATATCTTGAAAATGCTAAAGACTTCTGATTTTTTCTTAATAAGTGTAGATCCATGTCTTCCTACTGAAGTCATCAATGAAGGTAACAAAATAGAAATTACCTCCAAAAGATTTACCATGGGCTGGCCCCTAAACATCTGTATGAACCAACTCCAACCTTTTGGATTTCATCTCTCACCCATCCTTTGTAAAACTGACCTATTTTTGTTCACCTAAAACATAGTCTTCACAAAAACCAAAGTTAGAATCAATTATACCTGTCAAAACCTTCTTGGAATGTAAGATCCTCATCCCACTCTCACTCAAGTGACTAAGCCTTCTATGCCATAATGTTGTTATGTCATCCTTCTCAGCTGCCAAAGAAACAAACTGATCTACCTTGGTAGACAATGGGTAAAGTGTGCCCACTGCCTTCCCCTTGATCACCACCAATGCTTCTTTGCTGATCTTCCACTGATTGTTTTCGAATGTGATCCTATAGCCCTCTTGGTCCATCTTGTTAATAGATATAAGATTCTTCTTCAATTCAAGTATATATCTGACCTCCTTGAGAATAAGTTTACCTTCATCATGCATCTTCAAATGAATTACTCCCTTACCTTCAATTTTGTACTTCTGACCATTGCCAATAATTACATATCCAAACTCACTCTTGACAAAATCACAAAACCATTCTTTATGAGAAGTACAATGAAATGAAGCACCTGAATCAATATACTATGTATCTATGTTGTATTCATCGTGAATAGATAAACAAAATTTCTCTTCATGACCATCAACAACATTTGCTACATTCTTGACTCGCTCGGGGCAGTCCTTCTTTAAATGTCCTTCCTTGTCACAAATCCAACAAGTAGGCTTACCGTTGAAATTTCTTTTGGATTTAGAGCGCCCTCGATTCTTAGGACCTCTACTTTGACCTCTTCCTCTTTCTTTGCCCTTACTTTTGTCCACAGACAAAGCTGTGCCCGAGATAGCCGGTGTGCTATCTACCATGCTCCTCTTCATCATCTCCTCATTCAAGATTGTACCTAGCACTTCATCAAACTTTAGTTGTTCTTTTGATGCATTACTTATCGAAGTAATTACCATATCCCAACTCTCCGGCAAAGAACACATGAACATTAAAGATTTAATATCTTCACTAAAGGTCATCTCCACAAATTCAAGTAGTGCCCAAATTTTATTGAAATCATTCAAATGATTAGCAATAGATTTACCTTCGGGCATCCTTAAAGAGACAAGCTTCGTCAACAAAAATAACCTGTTAGAGGCTGATGACTTTTCATAAACACCAGCTAATGTCCTCCATCAACCCTTTGATGGTTGTCTATTTGGAGACATTAAACGCCACCGACTGTGTTAAACACAATCAAACGATAGCTAAGGCTCGCCTATCCAACAAGGCCCACTCCTCGGCTGACATCGCTTTTGGCTTGGTACCTACAAGCGGTTGATGTAGTTGCTTCTCGTATAAATGATCCTCAATTTGCATCCTCCACCATTGATAATTTGTTCCATCAAATTTCTCAATCTTCCCCGTCTTGGAAGTATCCGCCATGACTCCCACTCAAATCAAAGTCCGATTGAATGAGACCCAAAGTTCCCACAGACGGCGCCGATTGTTGAGAAAAATCCCCTAAGTAGGAGATCAACAACAACGAACACAAGATTTGGGAAAATAATGCCTGAGAAATAAAATAAAACAAAACTAAAAGAACAGAGATTTAACGTGGAAAATTCTCCTTCTATCGAGAGTCAAAAACCACGGGACAACAACGAACAATTGACTACTTCAACCAAAGATTACAGTCATCAAACATATAGAGATGTACAAGAAGATTACTCACTCAACTTATACTATTGAGATTACAAGATTT
Organism: Piper betle; assembly: GCA_033002965.1. Classification (NCBI taxonomy): domain Eukaryota; kingdom Viridiplantae; phylum Streptophyta; class Magnoliopsida; order Piperales; family Piperaceae; genus Piper; species Piper betle. The sequence goes on along the minus strand of JAURVB010003042.1, from coordinate 5,185 downwards.
CTCTCCCTCTCAATACTCCGTATAAGATTAAACTCGTGAATAATATTTTCCCTCTTTTTTATCTCTATATCTCTTCTCTATCTCTCTCTTTTTCTCTCCTCTTGTCTTTCTTGTCTTGTTTTCTCTGCTTGTCTTGTTTATAGAATGAGGCAAATGAAGCTCAATTTATAGAGAACCTTTGAGACCACTTCATCCTCCATAGAACAACAAACAGCCACCTCTGTTGATATTCCGAGATTCTTTTAGTATTCCGAGTGTGACAATGGGCTACATATCATTAATAGAATTACACATATTAACAAGATGACTATCTAGAAGTGAGCTAGGATATTTTTTCAGTTGAATTACGCTTCAATCGCTCAAACGTTTCCCAAATTGGTTTCATTCTTAGCAATCAAACTTTCAAGCCTCCACCAGCATTTGGTCCTTTCTTTTTCATTGCACTTCCATATGGTGCCTTTCCTGGTATTTCTCACCACCATCGTATAACCTACTATTCAAGTGCATTTTAAATGTTGGTATCTCGTAAAATTGATTGGCTTGCATTTCATTTAGAGGAGGTTAAGGTGAGTTCCAAGTCTTCCAGCTCTAACAAAGGAGCGATAATTGGAGCAGCGACCGGTGGAACTGTTCTTGTGCTTTTAGTTGTTGCCCTTGGAGTTTATGCTTTTGTGCAAAAGAGAAAAGCTAAACAGGTTGTTGAGCAGGGCAGTGTTTTTGGTATGGTTCCTGCACAATGCACGTTTATGTTGTTTCAGTCATTCAAGATTTGTGTCTCTCATAACTTTAGGTTATGTCCTTGCTTCTTCATTTCAGCAAACTGGGATCAAAGTAAGATTGATAGTAGTGCTCCTCAGGTAAAAGCAGCAAGATTGTTTTCTTATAATGATCTTAAAAAAGCACCAACAATTTCTCTGAAGCATATGAAATTGGAAGTGGCGGTTTTGGGAAGGTGAATGTGCTCTTTTGGTTTTCAGTAGAGCTGCTATTACAAATTTACAACAAAAGTGTTTCATGGAAATGTCACAATTGAAGTTTGCAATTACAGGTTTATAGGGGAGTGTTTCCAGATGGGCAGCTAGTTGCTATCAAAAGAGCCCAGCAAGGGTCCATGCAGGGAGGACGGGAATTTAATACAGAAATCGAGATGCTTTCAAGGCTTCATCACAAAAACCTTGTCAGCCTTGTTGGTTTTTGCTTTGAAAATCGGGAATAGATGCTTGTTTATGAGTTCATTCCCAATGGTAGTTTAAAAGAAAGCCTTGGAGGTATGTCTTGAAGTAGATCAAACTTTACTTTCAATGGATTCTTGGTGGAAATATAACTCCATTATCTCATGCTTCTTGTCGTTTATTCTACAGGAATATCTGGAATTCGATTGGATTGGAAGAGGAGAATTCGAGTTGCTCTTGGTGCGGCCAGAGGTCTATCTTACCTCCATGAATTATCCGATCCTCCCATAGTACACAGAGATATTAAATCAAGTAACATTATCCTGGATGATCATCTGAATGTGAAGGTATCCAATTTTGGTCTTTCCAAATTCATTGGCCGTAATGAAAAGGGCCATGTTACCACTGAAGTCAAAGCGACAATGGTATGATCCTCACATGAAAATTTATTAATTTTTATTGCTATTGAAAGTCATATTCTGTTAATATTTGTTATTATGAATATTAATGATATGTAGCCCATTGTCAAACTCAGAATACTAAAGGAATCTCGAAATACAAACAGAGGTGACTATTTGTTGTTCCATGGAGATGAAGGGTCTCAAAGCTTCTCAATAAATATGGACTCATTTGCCTCATTCCAAGTCAAGGCCAAGACAAAAGAAGACAAGATGTGAGAGATAAAAGAAAAAGAGATATAGAGATAAGAAGAGGGAAATATATTATTCACCAGTTTAATCTTATACAGAGTATTGAGAGAGAGAGAAATCTTGTAATCTCAATTGTATAGGTTGGGTGAGTAATCTTCTTGTACATCTCTATATGTTTGATGGTTGTAATCTTTGGTTGAAATAGTGAATTGTTCGTTGTTGTCCCGTGGTTTTTGACTCTCGAGAAAGGAGGGTTTTCCACGTTAAATCTCTGTTCTTTTGGTTTTGTTTTATTTTCTTTCTCAAGCATTATTTTCCCATAACTTGTGTTCGCTGATTGTTGATCTCCAACTTTTGGGGATTTTCCTCAACATATTCAACCCAGAAACGTAAAACCATTTTGTTGAAAATCGCAGGGATATTTGGATCCTGAGTATTACATGACCCAACAATTGACAGAAAAGAGTGATGTTTATAGTTTTGGAGTGTTACTGTTGGAGATAATCACTGCAAAGAAACCTATTGAACGAGGCAGATACATTGTGAGAGAGGTGAGAGTAACAATGGACAAGGAAAAGGATCTATATGGCCTTGATGAACTGCTAGATCCAGCAATTGGTTTGGCTACCACTTTAAGTGGATTTGAGAAGTACATCGACCTAGCAATGATGTGTGTTGAAGAATCAGGGGCAGACAGGCCTACCATGAGTGCAGTGGTCAAGGAACTGGAAAACATAGTACAATTGGCCGGGATGAATCCATACGCTGGCTCTACATCGACGTCTGCAACCTATGAAATGAGCAGAGGTGGCTCTCGTCAACATCCGTACAGCAACAAAGCATCTTTCGATTACAGTGGTGGCTATCCACCTTCTCAGGTGAAACCCAAGTGAGAAAATTGGTTGGACTTAGCTGCTACTCTTCCGGATATGTAATCCTCACGTGGTTTGTAAGCGTTTTGTTTTGTTTCATTTCTGTACATGATGATTGCTAAACTTTTGTTACCTCTGTACATAGTGGGATGACATATGAGAATGCTATTGCACTGCCCTTGTCTCCGTTCTTCCATCTATGCAAAAAGATTCTAATGTTTGCTGACCCTCTAAAAATTGCATACTTGAGTAAGCTAAATTTCCACAAGCTGAAACAACTCACCCATTAAAACACATCCCACAAGAAGAAATGAGGAAAATAACTGCATTTGATTCCTATAAAATGATAGTTGTATGTTTACAAAAAAGATTGCCTCTATAAAAAAGAGAAAAAAATAAAACAAAAAGAAACCTGTAATTCGAGTCAGTTCACTATATAACCTATCATGTTACACGGTCTTCAATCCAAGCTCTCGCTGTCGATAGAGAAGGCCCTGAAAGTTGGTGCCCTCTCTGGTATGGAGTCTTAAGAAGCAGTGGATCATCTGGAATCAGAAGTTCAGTTTCTCGGTTGGATCTTATGTCAGCAGATTGTTTCTCTCGGTATCGAACCCAAGCAACAACATAGAGGCCAGCAATGATAAGAAGGCCACCAGCTAAGCTGCATAACCAAATACCAAAAGAATAAGGCTATTTCTCTTTCTAGAAACTGATGTTAAAATTGTCAGATGAATCTATCTTGTTACTGATTAGTATCATTAGAAATAAATTTACAGCTTCATGTTCAACACGCGACACTCGCAAAACCATGAAATATAACCTATTGACCAAAAAACATTTGTACCACTGGTTTCAATACTTAATTTTTTCCTTGAATATGAGACAGGCACTGGAAGGAAAAGATGTATGTCACTAGAGTGAAATATACGTGCATCTAAAAATGTTTATGATAAGTTTTCTGAACAAGGATTGTTGATGACAAAATATACGATAGGTAAGTCCAGGTCAAACCTTCCAAGATAAATACTACTTCCAAAAAAAAATTTGGACAAAATGGCAGATGTTACAGGTTGAAGTGGAATATATAGAGCGACCATAGATGGCCCTAGAATCTTATTTGACCACGTCAAGAGTCCATAGTTAATGGCTGATGCAATTACTCCCTGTAGAACAAAATCAACTACCATTCAACTTCAAAATACAGAAATATGTAAATATGTTCTAGATTTTCGTGAAATTTTGCTTTCATCAAGCAAGCAGATTTTTGGGAGGGAGGTGGGAGGAGAAGGGCAGGGAGGGTGGGAGGGGGAGGCGACGACGGGGCTAGGAGGGTGGTGGGATGGAGGAGGGTTGGGAGAGAGTGGCAGGGAGGGAGCAGCAGGGGGGGGTTGGGATGGGGAAGGCGGCACAGGGGTGGGAGGGAGGGGTGAGGAAGGTTTAGGTATATTATTTGTTTGATTTGGGCCGTTCATATAAATGGACGGCTCAGAATAAATTGGGTGCAAAAACAATTTCTGCACCATGTTGCAAGAATAACCAATCTCATTTATTCCAGCGTCTTTGACAAATAAAGGTTAAATTTGTGCAATGTCACGAGAATTGGAAGAACAGTATTGTTTTAAGGACAAACAACCTTACCCGGTTCTAGGTTAAAGCATTGGAGTTGGGCAGTCTGAAGTCGTCTTCTTCTTTTTCTCATCCCATGCTGGAGTTGGAGTTATAGTTCCGGTTGCACGACCGGAAAATATATTTGCGGACAAATCATAGAAGACTGAATCATTTCACACAAACATCCATATTTTCTTTGGTAAAAATGAAAAATAATAAGGAAGTTCAATTCAACAAATGAAAGGACTCGAGCATTTGAAAGACATGAAATTTACCAGCAAGAGTAATAGAGAAAAAACACTTACCTATCAAAATTTAAGTTGGAGGGCATCAACATCCCAAAGTCTCCCAAACCGACAGTATACCCGGGCATAACATGCTAATAATGCCTCCCAACTCACCAAGCTCCAATAGTTTCTTCCGAAAATCCACACATTCAGAACAGCAAATTTACTAAGACATCCATAATTCACAGGTAATAATACATCAAATCAATATTGTTAATATGTGTAATTGTATTAATGATATGTAGCCCATTGTCACACACTCGGAAAACTAAAGAAATTTCAGAATATCAACACAGGTGGCTGTTAGTTTTTCTGTGGAGGTTGAAGGGTCTCAAAGCTTCTCTATAAATTGAGCTTTGTTTGCCCCATTTTATAGGCAAGACAAGCAGAAGAAACGACAAGAAAAAGAGAGCTAGAGAGTGATATAGAGATTAAAGAAGAGGGAAAAATATTCACGAGTTTATCTTATACGGAGTATTGAGAGAGAGTAAAATCTTGTAATTTCAATAGTATAGGGTGTGTGAGTAATCTGCTTGTACATCTTTATATATTTGATGACTGTAATCTTTGATGACTGTAATCTTCTTGTACATCTA
>JAURVB010003041.1:0-19048 GCA_033002965.1 Piper betle | reverse complement strand
GCCCTCAAGGTGCTAGTTCATTTTCTGCGTAATCTTTCTCATCTTCGGTGTGAATCATGTAAGCTATCTAAACATAGTCGTGAGTCTCCTCCCTTGGTATCTTCTTCTAGATCTAATAAATTGTTTAATTAGTGCACTCTGCTGTATGGGGACCCTTAAATGTCCCAAATAGGGGTCATTTTAAATACAATGCAATCTTTGTTGATGATTGTAGTAGGATGACTTGGCTTTATTCAATGGACGATAGATCTGAGATTTTCTCTAAATTCTTGTCCTTTCATGAGATAACAAATCAGCATTCATCTTCTCTTAAAGTTTTACATTCTGACAATACTTTAGAATATAATAGTACTGCTTTTAAATAGTTCTTGGGCAATAATGGCATCATTCATGAAGCCTCTTTTGCTCATACTTCACAGCAAAATTGAGTTGCAGATAAGAAGCATAGGCATTTGTTAGAAGTCACTCGTAGCATTATGTCTCATATGTCGATTCCTAAACTACATTGCCCAGAAGCTCTTTTGACTTCTTGCTACTTAATTAACCGTATGCCTAGTTCCTCAGTTAAATAATGTTGTTCCCTACTTAATTGTATATCCTACTAAACCACTCTACTCTCTCAAACCTAGAACTTTTGGGTTTGTTTGCTTTGTTCATGTTCTTTCCTCTCCACATTCTAAGCTGTTGTCAGGTCCTTAAAGTGGGTTTTTTGGGTATTCTAGGACCAAAAAGGTATTGTCGTTACCATGCTACACTTCAACGACTATTTACTACTTTGGATGTTACCTTTTTAAGGATCTCTCTTATTATGCTTCCTCTCCTTCTCATTGTCCATCCTCTATTTCTCATGGTCATGCATTGCCTCTTTCAGTCTTTGACATTCCTCATCATTCTCCTCCCAATTTATTAACCCTCCCATTGTGTACACCCATCGGTCTCGTGTCCCTTATCCTTCCCTTGTCAATCAGCCTCCTACTACTCGCTATGCAAATCCTCCATTGGTGCTTACACGGAGGAAAAGACTGCTCCTCCACTTCATCCACTGCTATCCCAATCTCCTTCACCACCTCTTGGAACAAATCTGGTTAGTAGTTGCTCTCATTGTTCATATCTACTCTTCGCGCATCATGAATGTTCCAACTGATTATAAATCAGTAATATCTCATCCTCGCTGGCAGTAAGCTATGGTGGAGTTGTTCACTGCTCTTTCTAAAAATAATACTTGAACCTTAGTTGACTTACCTACTGGGATGACGATAATTGGTTGTAAATGGATCTTTACTTTGAAATTCAAAGCTGATGGAACCTTAGACAGATACAAACCTCGTTGGGTGGCAAGTTGCTATAGTCAAACACCTGGTTTGGACTATACTAAAACTTTTCCTCCTGTTGCCAAGCTTAATTCAATTCGTATTTTGATATCTCTAGCTGTCAACTTTGATCGGTCTCTCTACCAACTTGATGTAAAGAATGTTTATCGTCGTGGAGACCTAGACGAAGAGGTTTACATGCAACATACCTCTGGGTAGTCTCATAAAGTTTGTAAATTAAATAAGGCTATTTATGTGTTAAAGCAATCCACCCGTGCATGGTTTGAGACACTCACTAATATTCTACTAGACTTTGGATTTGTAAGGCGCCTTTCAGACTATTTAGTCTTTGTTAGAAGAACAAACAAAGGGAGCATTTTCCTAATAGTCTATGTAGATGATATTGTTCTTACTGGAAATGATCATATTGATATTGAAGAATCAAAAATGTGGCTGAACTCTAAGTTACAGATTAAAGAGTTAGGTCAGCTGCAATATTTTGTTGGGATTGAGGTGACCAGGACACATGAAGGTATTTATTGTCAAAAGAAATATCTTTTGGACATGCTTGCTGAAACAAGACTTTCTAATGCCAAACCAGTTGATACGCCACTTGAAGTTGGACTCAAGTTAGAACTAAATGAAGGTTAACAGGTTGAAGATCTAAGCAGGCATAGACAATTGGTAGGCAAGTTAATTTACCTAACAGTTACTTGTCCAGATATCTCTTTTTCAGTCAGTGGGTCAGCCAATTTATGCAGGAACCTAGAGTACCTCATATGAATGTCGTGCATAGAATACTTAAGTACTTAAAGAGGTTTCCAGGAGAGGACTTCTATACATGAAATGTGATGAAGGAAATTCCCTTGGTATACTAGGGCATGTAGATGTAGATTGGGCAAGCTCTATAGTTGATAGACGATCAACTTCCGATTATGTATTGGACTTGGGGGTTAGTGATCTGGAAAAGCAAGAACCAGAATGTTCTGCCTAGGTCTAGTGCTGAAGCGGAATATGGAGAAATGGCAAAGGAAGCTACTAAACTTGTTTGGATGAAGATGTTACTTGGGGAACTTGGATTTCCTATTTCGGCACATATGCAATTGTGGTGTGATAGTAAGTCTGCAATACATATGGCTAACAATCCAGTGTTTCATGAAAGGACTAAACATATTGAGCTAGATTGTCATTTTATCAGAGAACGAGTAAAAGACCAGGTTATTTCTTTGCATCATGTGAAGACAAATGAGCAAGAGGGTAACATGTTCACGAAAGCTCTTCCAGTCATCTGCCATCAAGGTTTTCAGTCCAAGCTATGTTTGGCAACTATCCCTTGATAGATTGAGGAGAACCGTTTAATTATGTTGTTGTTGATATAGATAATGTTGGGTCTGTTAGGTTGTTCCTATTGTTAGTAAGGTTGTTATTATGCTGTTAGATATCCAGACTATAATAGCTGTAAACAGTTGTAACTAACCGAGTCTACATAGACAGAAATAGAGAACACGAAGAGGCAGATAATTTCTTAGTGTCATAACTTCTTTTTTGCGTCAATGGATTCCAACATCGGTGAACTTACTTGAGTCCCCATTTCCCTAAATCTAACATGGCATCAGTGCAAATGATCATGTTGGAGCTGTGACTTTCTACCATATTCTAGTTGTTAGTTCTTCTTCCTTGCTTGTGGTTGAGTCATTAGGATTCCGACTTACCCTTCCCTTATTGTTCTTCTCGAGTCATTGTATACTCCAACAAGTGTTTTTATGGCAACAAAGATTAAACCTATTACCCATTCCTCTAATGTCTCCACCATCTTCATTGTTAAACTGCTTAATCGTTCCTCCATCACCTCGTCAAAACTTGTGTGTTCCAAAAACTGTCACCCATAGTCTGTTGCTATTAAGACTTTTCTTTTCTCAAAGTCAGTGGCATGAACATATTGAGGAGGATAAACCAGAGGTTACAAGTTAAGTTTGGACTAAGGAAGATGCACAAGTGAGGTCATGGCTCTGGAATAACATGGAACCTTTTGTAAGTTGTGATGTGATGCAATTACCTACTACCGATGCAGTATGGATCTCAATTAAGGAGACTTAAGGACTGGAAGGTAACATTCAGAGGTTGTATGAGTTATACGAGGACATTTTCCTCACCAAACTAGGCCCCTCATCCACTTCATGAGCATTACAGCTTTGTGAAGTCTAAGTGGGACGAGCTAAATTTGCAACAGCCCTATCCTAGGGATCTCACCAATTGGACGCGACAGAGAGAGAAGAAAGTTATTTCCTTCCTTGCTGCCCTTGGACCCCAATATGAATCTGTTAAAAATCAGATTCTAACTAATGCTCATCTACCAACACTCAATGCCAACATCTCTCGGTTGTTAAGGGTATCTGTGGAATCTGAACAAGAAGATCATGATGGAGGAGTTACCCTGATTGCCACTACTCACCCCAACTCTAGTACTGAAAGGGGAAGGGGAGAGGATGTGGCCCATCAGGGAGAGGAGTAGGTCGATTGGTTGGCAAGAAAGAAGATCGAAGTAAGTGCCTGTGAAGATGGGGAAGAGCGGAGCTCCACTCACAGACAAGGGACACACCAAGATAAATGTTGGAAGAAGCATGGGAAACTTGAGTGGGCTACAAGAGAGATGAAGGGTTTGAATGCTTCCTCCACCTCCAATGCCCTACTGCTGAATGCATTGATCAAACTACACCTGCGAGTGTTACCCTAAGTCATGAGAACTTTGAGTACCTCCTCAAGATGACTCACGGTGATGCTTCGCTCCCATCGGCAGCCGTTTGCAATTCAAGCATGCTGCATAAGTGATGCATAAATCGGCCGATTCCACTCGGAATTGGCCGATTTAAATCGTATCGGCGGCGATCCGATTTAAAAAACCACGTGAATCGGGTAGACTCGAATCGGTCCGCGAATCGGCCAATTCGAGCCGATTTTACCCGATTTGAGCCGATTCCGGAATTTTCACTTATGTAGCAGGTTTTTCTTAACCTATTGGATACCCCCATTTACCTGGCATCAAATACCACATGTGAGGATGGGATACCACCTAGTGAGAGTTCTTGAGTAGTGTGACTAGATTTCCATGAGATTCAGCCTCCTTTCTTATAACCCAGAGATATTAGACAGAGTAGAGTTTTCACTTGAGAATTTCCACTCACCCCTTTAGATATATCAGTTTTACCATTAGTTTATCCAAATGATTGAGATGAGTATACATTGCCCAGAGCACATGCCACAGACTAGATGTAGCCTCTATAGACCATGCAGAGTATGCTATCATACTCCTTGAGACACACTATGTATGTACAGGTGTTCTCGCCTCCTTTCAGCAATAGTTAATAGTTGTATAGATAGCCACCAGAGCCATAGTATACAGTAGAGTTATAGCAGTTATCCTTGTTCTCTTGTAGAACAGAGTGAGATATTTGACTCAGGACCGAGTCAACTAGGACCCAGTGAGCGGTCCAGTTCCTTATATAGGGACACATGAGAGTTGGATCTAGACTGGCAACAATGAGCCATGCAGCTCATTAGTCTATACACTCGACCTAGCAGGAGACTCATAGCACACTTTAGGTTGGTTGTAGGACTCAGGAATAGAGTTTCTTGAGATTACATGTAGGTGACTTTTCACAGATGAGAATTAGAGGGACATGAGTAGATGCTAGCAGGTAGGTCTTACCCTCGATGTAGTTTTCCCACACATAGCTCAGATTAGAACCTTGCGATACTCTAGAGTATCTTCTTGACCAACCCAATAGGCCCTTAGGGGTGACCTAGGGTTTTCCGCCGAGTTAGCTGTAGGGATCAGAATAGAAGAGAAGGATGATGGTTATGTCAGAACAGGCACAGATAGCTTAGAAACAGAATGTTGATATTGACAGCATCACAAACAGAACCTGCCATGACGGCGCAACTACAGTAAGTGAGGATGTACATGATTATCGAAGAGTAGAGGATACAACTAGTGTGTATCTAGCTTCCAGATATTAGTTCAGCAGAACCTCCTTCAGTTGAAATTTTGAGGTCGACTGTTTTATAAGGAGGGAAGATTGTAAAACCCACGATTTGAGTCAGGGTTTTATATTCAGAACCGGTCAGTTCGACCGTTATTTTTGAGTCGAGTCAGTTTCAGAATATGTGTACTGAGCCGACGCCAGTCGCGTGTATGGGCAATGAGAGTCATGCATACCCAAGTATATGATGATAACGTCATGAACACAGCAGAACAGATTGAGTTATCAGAATATATGAGAGTATGCCACTTATATTTTTTTATTTTTATATATAGTGAATCGTAGAATTAGTTTTATAGGCCGTTTACTGCGTTAGGACGTGTTACAGGCAGTTTGGGTGGGTTAATAGTTCTAGAGCATATCATTACGATGTTTTGGTGTTGTTTGATTTTATGGGATTTTTCTTGATTTTTATAAAAATATTTTAGGATTTAATACGACTTAGTTATTATACTTGACTCGGGCTTGAGACGAGTCAAGTATTATTTATGAAATTGCCACCCAATTATTTTTCTCCCCTCCCGACATCTTCTTCCCAAAACCCTTCCCGACGCTTCCCCCATGTGCGCCACCGTTGCCGCCGCCGATGCGACCAGGCCGCCGATCGTCGCCGCGTAGCCTTGCCACGGCGTTGCTGTGCCGCCCCGACCAACCCCTGAATGTGAAGGTATTAAATCAAGTAACATTATCCTAGATGATCATCTGAATGTGAAGGTATCCAATTTTGGTCTTTCCAAATTCATTGGGCGTAATGAAAAGGGCCATGTTACCACTCAAGTCAAAGCAACAATGGTATGATCCTCACATGAAAATTTATTAATTTTTATTGCTATTGAAAGTCATATTCTATTAATATTTGTTATTATAAATATTAATGATATATAGCCCATTATCAAACTCAGAATACTAAAGGAATTTCGAAATACAAACAGAGGTGGCTGTTTGTTGTTCCATGGAGATGAAGGGTCTCAAAGCTTCTCAATAAATATGAACTCATTTGCCTCATTCCAAATCAAGGCCAAGACAAAAGATGAAGATTTGAGAGATAAAAGAAAAAGTGATATAGAGATAAGAAGAGGGAAACATATTATTCACCATTTTAATCTTATACAGAGTATTGAGAGAGAGAGAAATCTTATAATCTCAATTATATAGGTTGGGTGAGTAATCTTCTTGTACATCTCTATATGTTTGATGGTTGTAATCTTTGGTTAAAGTAGTGAATTGTTCGTTGTTAACTCTTGATAAAGGAGGGTTTTCCGTGTTAAATCTATGTTCTTTTGGTTTTATTTTATTTTATTTCTCAGGCATTATTTTCCCATAACTTGTGTTCGTTATTGTTGATCTCCAACTTTTGGGGATTTTTCTCAACAATTGGTGTTGTCTGTGGGAACTTTCATTCAATCGGATCTTGATTTAAGTGGGAGTCATGGCGAACACTTTCAAGACTGAAATATTGAGAAATTTGATGGAACAAATTATCAATGGTGGAGGATGCAGATTGAGGATAGGAGCAACTACATCAACCGCTTGTAGGTACCAAGCTGGATTTTAGACAACTGTTTGGAGTGGTGACAGATGCTTCAGACAAAGCCGTGGGCAGTATACTGTAGCAGGAGGCCGTGGTGCATTGTCTAAGGAAGAAGAAATCTCGGTGACAGGCAAAGAGGCAGTTCTTTGGACTTCACCTACTTACTGGGGACGCCCATGTGGCCACCCTCCAAGACCAGTCTCATGTACGCCTTCGTCTCACTCAACCTGTGCAATGACAGGCTGCGGGGGATGGTGTGGTAGGCGTTTGATACCTGGGTGGCGATGACCGAGTTCTCCTTTGAGGAAGTGAATGTCGTGTCTGATATGAAGATCGGGAAGCAAGCCCCATATTGTGCCTACACGTCACTGTAAGTGCGGTTGGTGACGGAGATGGTCCCGGTGCCAGAGGATCGGGATCGTGCGAAGGGTGAAGAAGGTCCTACAATATGCTGGGATTGCCCATCTCCTTCGACCATGGCGGAAAGAGGCGGAGGTGACCACGGTGGCTTCGGCCGGGGCGGGCACGGAGACCGGTGTGGGGACCTGCGCAGTGGGCGTCGCGGTGGGCGGCGTGAGGAGCAGGAGAAGTGGGTGCCCGTTACCAAGCTTGGTCGGCTGGTGAAGGAGGGAAAGATCTGGTCTTTGGAGCACATCTACCTCCACGCGCTCCTGGTGAAGGAGAACTAGATCGTAGAGACCTGGGCCCGGTGCACAAGGACGACGTCATGAAGATCATGCTGGTGGAGAAGCAGACCCATGCCGGGAAGCACACCAGGTTCAAGGCCTTCAACGTCATCGGCGACAGCAATGGCCATGTCGCGTTCGGTGTCAAGTGCAGCAAGGAGGTGGGGACGGCAATCCGGGGGGGATCATCCTCCATAAGCTGTCAGTGATCCCTGTCCAGAGGGGTTACTGGGGGAACAAGATGAGGCCACTTTCACGGAGGCTGATAATGGAGTTTTGTTTTTCAGATCTTGTCTGGTGGGTCAGTAGGATAAGGTGGAGAAAAAGGTTTGAGGTTGGGTTGCTACAACCACTACCTACACCTTCGAGACCATAGAGCACTGTCTCAATGGGCTTGGTGTCCAGATTCCCTAGGGTGAAGGGAATGTCAGCAAGGTTAGTAGGTTGGTTTTCTAAGTACACGTATTCACAATAATACCATAGGGGTGCTCAATTGAGACTGCTGCCGAATGGTTCTTCAAGAACGTGGGGAAGTACTGTGGTTCTAACCAACATTGTTACAACTAACCATTCTCAGTCTGACGGGCAGACTGAGAGGGCGAATGCATTGAGGCATTTCGTCATAGCAAGCCAGAGGAATTGGTTGGAACTTCGTGAGGCGGCGTAGTTTTGTTATAACCTCCATCGTTTTCAGCTAGGGAGACTTTGTCGCTACACGCTACCAGCCTCTTACACCACTAGAGGTTGCTCTACAGGGAGGTGGGGTACAGTGTCCAGCTACATGGGATGCAGTGGATTCGTTGGCCAAGGCAACAAGCAGAATGAGAAGATATGCTGACCTGACCAGGAGGGCATTGTCATTCAACGTAGGGGACAAAGTAATGCTAAAGTTCAAGCCACTGATTTAGGAGAAAATCAGACGTACCAAGGTGCATCGGGTATTGGTACAAAGGTACGATGGTCTCTATGAGGTAGAGAAGGTACAAGTATACAAGCTTCACCCAATTTTTCATGTTAGTTTTTTTGAACCTTTCCATGAGGATTTGGTCAATCTAAGAAGAGCTCATCTGAAGAGAGCTTCCCCTATCATCCCACAATAATTTGGCGAAAAGGTAAGGAGGATTTTGGAGTATAGGCATGTCAGCCTGGGGACTTCAAAGGATCGGATGGAATTTGTATACTGATGCAGGAGAACCAGAGTCTTATGATGAAGCCATGAGTGACAAAGCTCATCTTAAGTGGGAGTTGGCTATGAAGGATGACATGTCATCATTGAAGAAGAATCATACATGGGAGTTGGTGAAGTTGCTACCAAAAAGGGAGGTTCTCCAAAACAAGTGGAAAGGGGAACCGAGAAGTGAGGCTAGCTGGGAAAAGAAGAGGGACTAGTGGCAGTTGAAGAGCAAGATCAAGAAGTGCTGTGGAGGACCTAACCCTCCGATGAGGACGTCGGGTCTCATTGGTGGGGGAGGACTATCATGGCAGTAGCCGTGGGACAAGCCAGGAGCTATGGTTTGGCGGTTGTTCCTATTCATCCCGTGTCCAAGACAAATTAGTCAGTGCTATCCGAGTGGTGAAAACAACTTACCAGTGTTAATCTGTGTTATAGTTGCAGGCAAAGATCAAGCTGTGGTGCATGGAGTGTGTCGGGTGACGGAGATGTACTATCAAGTTCTAGGATTTGGAACGAGCAGAGTACCGGTACTCAATGGAGTGTATCGGCATTATGGTCGGTAATGAGAGTACCGAGCATGTCGGTATTTGGACAGGAGGAAACCTCAGAGGCATACGGGTTCCAGGTTGTGAGTTTGAGCGCATATCGGCGGAGCGAGGTTGATAACCGAGCGTACAGATATAAATACTAGGCGTACCAAGATGAGTAGCATAGCGGTATGTGGGCGAGCACGGGTGTGTGGATGTGACTGAGCAAATTATCGGGATTACGGTATTTGGGTCGAGTTGCTGAGCAGTACCGCAATGCCGGTATTTGGAGCGTGCAGTTTACTGGAAGCACCGAGAGAGAGGGGACCGCTGGCCAAGACTGGTTGGGTCAAACCAGGAGGGTTCGACCATGCAGCCAGTATGCACCGAAGGATATGCTTGAGGGGATTTGTCGATAAGGATGAAGATGATTTTGATGGAGATTGAAATCAATCCTTAGCCAACGGTGGAAGTTGGTTGCAACTAACTCCAGAAGATATGCATGATCGACATGGAGATAAGCCTCATCTGCGTGGAGATGAGGATGCCAACGTCAGATGCAGGTTGTTGGAGACGTGCATGAGATCTGCCCGGAGTTGTGGATAAACATGAAGGTTCTATATAAGAGGGTGTCCTCTTGTGTAGAAAGTAACTTTGGTGAACTTGCACTAACATGTAGGTGATGGACTTATGCAACAAACAAGTGGAGGAAGAATCAGGACTGGTGTGTTCCAATCGGACTCCAAGTGGGAGATTGTTAATATTTGTTATTATGAATATTAATGATATGTAGCCCATTGTCACACTCGGAATACTAAAGGAATCTCAGAATACAAATAGAGGTGACTATTTGTTGTTCCATGGAGATGAAGGGTCTCAAAGCTTCTCTATAAATATAGACTCATTTGCCTCATTCCAAGTCAAGGCCAAGACAAAAGAAGACAAGATATGACGAGATAAAAGAAAAAGAGATATAGAGATAAGAAGAGGGAAATATATTATTCATCAGTTTAAACTTATACAGAGTATTGAGAGAGAGAGAAATCTTGTAATCTCAATTGTATAAGTTGGGTGAGTAATCTTCTTATACATCTCTATATGTTTGATGGTTGTAATCTTTGGTTGAAGTAGTGAATTGTTCGTTGTTGTCCTATGGTTTTTGACTCTCGAGAAAGGATGGTTTTCCACGTTAAATCTCTGTTCTTTTGGTTTTGTTTTATTTTCTTTCTCAAGCATTATTTTCCCATAACTTGTGTTCGCTATTGTTGATCTCCAACTTTTGGGGATTTTCCTCAACATATTCAACCCAGAAACGTAAAACCATTTTGTTGAAAATCGCAGGGATATTTGGATCCTGAGTATTACATGACCCAACAATTGACAGAAAAGAGTGATGTTTATAGTTTTGGAGTGTTACTGTTGGAGATAATCACTGCAAAGAAACCTATTGAACGAGGCAGATACATTGTGAGAGAGGTGAGAGTAACAATGGACAAGGAAAAGGATCTATATGGCCTTGATGAACTGCTAGATCCAGCAATTGGTTTGGCTACCACTTTAAGTGGATTTGAGAAGTACACCGACCTAGCAATGATGTGTGTTGAAGAATCAGGGGCAGACAGGCCTACCATGAGTGCAGTGGTCAAGGAACTGGAAAACATAGCACAATTGGCCGGGATGAATCCATACGCTGGCTCTACATCGACGTCTGCAACCTATGAAATGAGCAGAGGTGGCTCTCGTCAACATCCGTACAGCAACAAAGTATCTTTCGATTACAGTGGTGGCTATCCACCTTCTCAGGTGAAACCCAAGTGAGAAAATTGGTTGGACTTAGCTGCTACTCTTCCGGATATGTAATCCTCACGTGGTTTGTAAGCGTTTTGTTTTGTTTCATTTCTGTACATGATGATTGCTAAACTTTTGTTACCTCTGTACATAGTGGGATGACATATGAGAATGCTATTGCACTGCCCTTGTCTCCGTTCTTCCATCTATGCAAAAAGATTCTAATGTTTGCTGACCTCTAAAAATTGCATACTTGAGTAAGCTAAATTTCCACAAGCTGAAACAACTCACCCATTAAAACATATCCCACAAGAAGAAATGAGGAAAATAACTGCATTTGATTCTTATAAAATGATAGTTGTATGTTTACAAAAAAGATTGCCTCTATAAAAAAGAGAAAAAAATAAAACAAAAAGAAACCTGTAATTCGAGTCAGTTCACTATATAACCTATCATGTTACACGGTCTTCAATCCAAGCTCTCGCTGTCGATAGAGAAGGCCCTGAAAGTTGGTGCCCTCTCTGGTATGGAGTCTTAAGAAGCAGTGGATCATCTGGAATCAGAAGTTCAGTTTCTCGGTTGGATCTTATGTCAGCAGATTGTTTCTCTCGGTATCGAACCCAAGCAACAACATAGAGGCCAGCAATGATAAGAAGGCCACCAGCTAAGCTGCATAACCAAATACAAAAAGAATAAGGCTATTTCTCTTCCTAGAAACTGATGTTAAAATTGTCAGATGAATCTATCTTGTTACTGATTAGTATCATTAGAAATAAATTTACAGCTTCATGTTCAACACGCAAAACTCGCAAAACCATGAAATATAACCTATTGACCAAAAAACATTTGTACCACTGGTTTCAATACTTAATCTTTTCCTTGAATATGAGACAGGCACTGGAAGGAAAAGATGTATGTCACTAGAGTGAAATATACGTGCATCTAAAAATGTTTATGATAAGTTTTCTGAACAGGGATTGTTGATGACAAAATATACGATAGGTAAGTCCAGGTCAAACCTTCCAAGATAAATACTACTTCCAAAAAAAATTTGGACAAAATGGCAGATGTTACTGGTTGAAGTGGAATATATAGAGCGACCATAGATGGCCCTAGAATCTTATTTGACCACGTCAAGAGTCCATAGTTGATGGCTGATGCAATTACTCCCTGTAGAACAAAATCAACTACCATTCAACTTCAAAATACAGAAATATGTAAATATGTTCTAGATTTTCATGAAATTTTGCTTTCATCAAGCAAGAAGATTTTTGGGAGCGAGGTGGGAGGGGAGGGCAGGGAGGGGGCGGCAGGGAGGGAGCGGGAGGGGGGCGGGAGGGGCGGGCGGCAACGGGGTTGGAGGGAGGTGGGATGGAGGAGGGAGGAGGGTGGCAAGGAGGGAACGGCAAGGAGGGGGCGGGAGGTGGGAAGGTGGTGACGGGATGGGAGGGAGGAGGGGTGAGGAAGGTTTTAGGTATATTTTTTAGATTTGATCTGGGCCGTTCATGTAAATGGACGGCTCAGATCAAATTAGGTGCACAAACGATTTCTGTACCATGTTGCAGAATAACCAATCTCATTTATTCCAGCGTCTTTGACAAATAAAGGTTAAATTTGTGCAATGTCACGAGAATTGGAAGAACAGTATTGTTTTAAGGACAAATAACCTTACCGGGTTCTACGTTAAAGCATTGGAGTTGGGCAGTCCGCAGTCCGTCTTCTTCTTTTTCTCATCCCAAGCTGGAGTTGGAGTTATAGTTCCGGTTACACGACCGGACAATATATTTACGGACAAATCATAGAAGACCGAATCATTTCACACAAACATCAACATTTTCTTTGGTAAAAATGAAAAATAATAGGGAGTTCAATTCAACAAATGAATGGACTCGAGCATTTGAAAGACATGAAATTTACCAGCAAGAGTAATAGAGAAAAAACACTTACCTATCAAAATTTAAGTTGGAGGTCATCAACATCCCAAAGTCTCCCAAACCGACAGTATACCCGGGCATAACATGCTAATAATGCCTCCCAACTCACCAAGCTCCAATAGTTTCTTCCGAAATTCCACGCATTCAGAACAGCAAATTTACTAAGACATCCATAATTCACAGGTAATACATCAAATCAATATAACAATAGTATAGACAGGAAGGCACCGTAAACAATTTGGAAGGACATTTACGCTAGTTATCCATACAACATAAGAAGTAGCAAATTCCCTCTGTGACACATCATCCTCAAAATCACTACATGAATATTGTAAGCAAAATTGAAGAAGCTGGAGTTCAGCATCCAAAAGGATTTGCAATTTCAGGCTTGAGGAAACATCTTGTGTATGACAACAACCCACACAATTGTCAGTTTGTATATTGCCCACCAAACGTTGAAAAAGGAAGCGACGATGAAGCCATAAAGCCTGCATCACAGAGCTTACATATTCTGGTTATAATCATGGAAAGAAAAATGAGCCCATGATATTTTCTATAGAAAAAAATATTCCAGTCAAATATATGCTTACACTAAATGACAAGCAAGCCATAAATCCAATCAAACAATTATTTGCAAATATTACCTTGCACTAACAAGCAATGATCATAAATTCTCCCCTCTTTCTCCCTCCTTCCACCCCTTTAATCTCTCCCTGTTCTGCTAACCCTTTTTATTTCTCAAGTTTACTCCCCTATTGGACCTCTCTCTTCAACAGACAGCATGCAGCAGCATACTAAAATTTTTATGTTTCAAAAAAATATACTACCACAAGTCAAATCTCTTTTTAATTACATGTTGCTTAAAGATATAGAATAAAAAGGCTAAACTTACGTACCATATATAGGGTAGCATCTTAGTAGAAGTAGAACAATGCTCTACACCTTACCAATGGTAATAAATCTTGCTCAGCATCTCAAATCCATAATAATAAAAAAATCAATACAACCATTTGGTAGATGGCATTTTATCATTATTTTTTAAGCTTTCTAGAACTTTTGTAAAATTTATATCTGCACTCAAGCTTTAATATTCATCTTTTTCTTGCATCTGAAAAATAAGAAAAATTCTCACCTCCCTTCCCACAAATCGTTTGATCAATGTCTCATTCCATATAAGCTCCTTCTTCAAGTTGCTTACATAACTTCAGACTCAAGAATCACGAATTAAAAAGCCCTGTGTTCAAAGATTTACTTCACAAAAAAGTAAACAATCAAATGAAAAAAATTATTGCCTTCTTCAGGACATATATACCTCGAATAATCGGAAATGTTCATTGCTACATTGACAGCCTAACTCAAAATCTGACTTTAGATAATCATCACTCATCTTCAAGATCAACATCTGCTCTCAGGAATAAAAGTCAAGCATTAGAAAGCATTTCATCAGGCATCATTACTAGCAGTCTTCCAGTGCTAATACTAAAGGAACTTTTAAATCTCACTCTACGGAAATGAAAGCCACAGTTATGAGTAATGTGCATCTCAGCCCATTTTCTTGATCTACTGAGCTCCATACCAATCTACAAAACACAAAAAAGTAAAGTTCACAAAATGTTCTAAAAGGATTTTTGGTTTGATAGATTATAATTGAAAAAAAAGAAAAAGATTAAACAAAGAAAAAGAAAAGAAAAGAAGTAGATATTACCTTTCCTATCATATTCTCTGCTATGTTTGGTTAGAAAGAAAAGAAAATTTTTTAAAGCATCATTCTCATTTTCTATCATTTCCCAACTTTTTTGTGACAAAATTGTTCATCATGATGAAAGACAGCTTTCCTTTCTCACATTTTCTTTCAAGCCAAACAAGTAAAATTGTGAGAAAAGTATATTTTCCTCACATTTTCTTTCTCTTTCTCACAATCCAAACAGACCCTAACGAAGACTCCCCATCACACCAAGAAATTAGACACTTCTTCCACCTCATTCTGAATTGATGTCTCAGGGGCGTGGATTATATTCCGTCATTCCACCAGACCAAGAATTATAAACAAGTTTAAAAATCACATAACAAAAAATTCCATAACTCTAGACATCATTTATGTTAGATATTGTTGTTATATGTGATATTATCTTGTTTATGTTAAGTATTAGTTAGGGGATTCACACGGTGTAATCCATTGTATAATGTATCTGTTATAACTGTTTTTGAATTATAAGAAGAGGCTAGTTAGCCTCGGTTATTAAATTATGCTGTTATTGATGTAGATAATGTTGGGTCTGTTAGGTTGTCCCTATTGTTAGTAAGGTTGTTATTATGTTGTTAGATATCCAGGTTATAATTGATGTAAATAGTTGTGACTAAAAATAAATAAACTCTCCTTACCGAGAGACTTTTCTATTCACATATAAATAGAGTACATATAAAGGAATTAGTTACAAGAATTATAAGAGGAAAATCTGTATAATATAGTTATAATTTATTAGGATAAAGACGAGGTCGAGGTCTATAGAAATTAGTTAGGAGGAAGGTCTATATAAATCTGTTAAGATAAAGTCGAGGTATAACTTATCACCCCCCACAAGCTCAAGAGGGGAACAAACTTGAAGCTTGGAGCAAAGCAATTCAAAACAAGGACGGTAGAGAGGCTTAGTAAACAAATGAGCAACTTGGTTATTGGAGGGAAGATGTCGAAGGCTCACAATCCCACCTGCTACGTTCTCCCAAATAAAATGCATATCAATTTCAATGTACTTGCTTTTATTGTGTGGAACTGGATTGGATGCCAAATAGAGGGTGCTGACATTGTCACAGTAGAGGCTTGGTGGTGAACACAATGGAATTTGTGGGACTTTTAGTAAATGTAGCAGCTACATCACCTCTGAGGTAAGAAGAGCCAAGGAGTGAAACTATGCTTCGGAGCTAGACTTAGAAACTATTGATTATTTCTTAGAAATCTAGGAGATTAAATTTTGCCCAAGATAAATAGCAAACCCAGAAGTAGATTGGTGTGTGTCTGGACAACCTACCCAATTGGCATCAGTGTAACAAGTTAATGTGAAGGAAATGCAGGGAGTAAAGTGAAGGCCAAAACCAAAAGTGCCTTTAATATACTGCAGGATGTACTTAGTAACAAAAAGATGAGATGTGCAAGGAGACTGCATAAATTGACAAATACCATTAATAGCACAAGCAAGGTTCGGTCATGTAAGTGTTAGATATTGTAAGCTCCTAATAAGCTCGCGATACTCAGTAGGTTTAGACAGGATGTCACCATCATTCATGGAAAGACGATCACCAGAAGTAGGAGTCGAAATTGGTTTCGCACCATCCATACCAAATTCCTGAAACAATTGAAGGGCATACTTGGTTTGAGAAAGAAGAATTCCAGATTTTTGATAAATGACTTCCATTCAAGGAAAGAAATTCAACCAACCTAAGTTCATCTAATCAAAGTGTAAAGAGAGAATCCCAATAAATTTTGAAAGCATCAGCGAAGATGAGCCTGTCAAGATAATGTTGTCCACATAAATGAGGAGAATTAACATGTGAGTATCAGTGGAGAGAACAAACATCAAGGCATCACGAGGTGAATTTTAAAACCCAGAGTTGAGAAGAAATGTACTAAACTTGTGATACCAAGCCCAAGGTGCTTGCTTCAATCCATAGATAGACTTGTGTAGGTGACAAACATAGTCAGGAGAATTATAATCAATAAACCCATGAGGTTGCTCCATAAATATCGTCTCCTTAAGATCACCGTGAAGAAATGCATTCTTAACATCAAGTTGCCTAAGGACCCAACCCTTTGAAATGGCAATGGAAATACAAGACGAATGGTGCCAATGCGAACTGCTGGACTGAAGGTGTCATTGTAGTCGTGACCAAGCTGTTGATGGAACAAGATGTGATCACACCGATAACAGATGACATGTGCAGAAGAAGGGGACCACCGCGGCTAGCAGATATGCGACCATGATTACCGCCACAAGAAGAACGACCACCAGAGGTGCGACCGCCAAAAGTCTGGGAGGATACCTGTCCAGAAATAGGAGCACCAATAGGGCTAGGGCGGGCAAGGGAACAACAGAGAAGGCGGCAACAGGTGTTGTGGGAGATGAGGATGATAGGCGCAATTCGTAATCAAGAAGGAGACTGCAAGCCTCATCAAAGGTAGGAGGCTCGACCCTGGAATTAATTGCAGCAACGATGGGATCAAACTCCGATCCCAATCGTCGTAACACACAGAGCAAAAGATCATCATCGTCAACAGGTTTCCTGGCACTAGCCAATGCTAAAGCAATAGACTTTGCATGATCAATAAAATCAGGAATAGAGGAAGTACCCTTTCGAAGGCTCTGAAGTTCAGACTTCAACTGCTGTATATGAGCTCTAGACAGTAGGCCATAAGAGGTCTCAAGAACAGTCCAAATAGCTTGAGAAGTGGGTTTGTTAACCACTTGAGAAAGAACTTGTGGAGAGAGTGACCCCAGCAACCAGCCAAGGACCATTTGATTAAGGCATACCCATTTATCAACATCTTCAACAGCATGTGTGGGCTTCGGGTAGGTACCATCAAGCAATCCCACAAGACGATAAGTGCGCAGGACAGGGAGGACTTGGGCTTTCTAAAGAATAAAATTTTCTCTCGTAAGTTTAAGAGAGATGTCCTGGGAAATATATTTTACCACCAGAAAATTCATAGGAGTAGAGGGAATTAAGACACAGTCGCTGGAAGTGGAGTCGGTAGGAGAGGTCATTGGATTGAGAGATAAAAGCTCTGGTACCATGAAAATAAATAAACTCTCCTTATCGAGAGATTTTTCTATTCACATATAAATAAAGTACATATTAAGGAATTAGTTACAAGAATTGTAAGATGAAAATCTGTATAATATAGTTATAATTTGTTAGGATACAGACGAGGACGAGGTCTACAAAAATTAGTTAGGAGGAAGATCTGCATAAATCTGTTAGGATAAAGTCGAGGTATAACTTATCAGTAACTACGAGTCTATAAAGACAGAAATAGAGAACACGAAGAAGCAGATAATTTCTTGGCTTCATCACTTCTTTGTTGTGTTAATGGATTCCAACGTAGTATCGAGCCTTTTATCCATTTGGGCACCATTTTTTTCCTTCCCGCCCTACCCATTTCTCCATCATGGAGAAGGGTAAAGTTGTTGCTTCTCCTTCCACTCCTGTGTCGTCCACCATTTCTGTATTAGATCTTACTAAGTTGGCGCAAAAGAGACCAAAAAGGACACAACTTTAAGTTCCTCTTTTTGTTTCTTCCAAGTTGCCAGATTAGCAGGAAGGGGCTGATACAATGCATGTTCCTCCCATTTGGCTTTGATGAAACTTTAATGTTTGTGAAGGGGATCGGAACCTTGCTTGGTTGAGAAGAAGTCCTCACACAGCTCATATATGCACTGAATGTTACCTTCAAAGCATAAGTTTCCTGAAGGGAAGTCAAACAGGATAGGGTGTAGGTAATAGTAAGACACATGAGGCTTCATACTATTCCAAAGCCATGACCTAACCTGGGCATCTTCTTTGGCCTACGTTGGACTAGCATCAACGGGCTTATCAACTTCAATGTAATGGAGCTTCTCCTTAGAAGTAAGAAAGGTCTTTGTAGCAGTAGACCAAGATAATTCCTTTCCATCCAACTTAGAGGAGGTCTCTACAAAGAATCAGATTCTCACAGGGTCAAATCTGCCCTCTCTCAATGCTACCTTCTCAAGAGTCTCTAGACTTCCTATTGAGAATGAATGAGCTGCTCCTATTGAAGATACATCTGCTATGGCTGCCACCACCAAGCCTTCTTCCATTCCTACTAAAGGTAAAGGCCGAGTTGCTATTCCTCCCGGACATGTAGGCGGTCGCACTATTTCTACCAAGGAAGATCGCTATTGTGTCTTTTGTAGAAAACAAGGCCACACAGACGATAAGTGTTGGAAGGAACATGAGGTGTTCTTCCTCTCCCAAGTCGACGACCAAGCCTTTCCCCTTGGATTGCTTGCTGCCGTGCTTCGATGGAGCCATCAATCTTCCTCCC
>JAURVB010003040.1:0-24305 GCA_033002965.1 Piper betle | reverse complement strand
TCGGATCCCTTCAATGCAAAACCATTTAGTCGCAATTTTTGCAAGATTAATAAAACCACAAGAATGCAATCCCTTGTTAATTTTTATCGGATCCCTCCCTAAGCCTATTATACAAGTACGTGTAATTTTACTGATTTTACATTTAAGAAATTAAGTGGTATGGAGTTATGCAGATTGCACTAGTACTCATTTATACCCTAAAGTAGTACAATGTAGGAGAGAACTACATATCATAGCTTATTTCCAAAATTTGTAGCCGTTTAGTTCCGAGCAACCTAAGCACTGTGGCAGGCAATATACAGAGGATGTGAGGGCGTAAACTTTATATGTATGCGCGTGAGTGTGTGTGTGTGTGTGTGTGTATGTGTTTATGTTATGATGTTTTTGTTGTGCAATTTTCTGTTATGATGTGTAAATGCATGAAAAGGGGGCAAACATGGCAAAATTTGGCAGCTTTCGTGGTCCCTGTGACCATTCTATCACTTTCCCAATTTTTACTTCCTGATGTGATAAGCTTTTGAAGGCATTCTTGTGCATGTTTATTTTTGTATGTGTCGGATTTGCCATGAAAAATATGAAGCCTAATCTAACCACCTTAAAGGCATAAGCAAAACCCTAATTGTTGTGATGTGCATGCTGTGATTTTGGACTATTTAGCCATGTTCTAAGATTGGGCTCTGTGGTGAGCAACCTAAAATTTGTAAGAATTATGTTATAAATCCCTAATTGTCTAAATAAAATTTGTCAATTTTGGGGTTAAATAAAAATCACATATATAGGCAATTAGGTTCTATTCCAAACAGGATAGGAATGGGGGGGGACCCTAGTTCC
Organism: Piper betle; assembly: GCA_033002965.1. Classification (NCBI taxonomy): domain Eukaryota; kingdom Viridiplantae; phylum Streptophyta; class Magnoliopsida; order Piperales; family Piperaceae; genus Piper; species Piper betle. Next base: position 23,474 of record JAURVB010003040.1, on the reverse strand, counting down.
TTTATTCCCATTGTAAAATCCAAAATCCAAGTAAAAGGATGATAGATTTGGTTGAAATTTATCCTAGGGATTCAAATGCATCTCAATAGCATCACATCAAAATTTGGGAGGAAATGGATTAGTTATTCATGAGTTAGGAATTTCTCAAACCCAATAAGGACCCCAACTCCAAAAATGATCTAGCAATGACCCTCCTTTTCCGAGACCACTCAGGCCCATCAACTTATAGTTTGGACCTGAAATTTCTTCAATCCCACAGTGTTGGCTAACTAGTCCCACTGACCCAAGCTAGTTGGAGTGGCTAAGTCCATGAACGATCCTTAGCAAGTTTTGTGCGCGGCCCAGAAATACTGTTCCTAATTCCTTAATCTTGACCTTAGTGAGCCTTGTTCACCGTGTTAGCCTATGGACCAACACTTGGTGTTACATCCCAATTCGGCCCGAAGAGATAAACCAAATCATGATATTATAACTTGGAAGCTATTTGTTGGGCTATCACATACAGACTAAACAGAAGCGGATCTCAACCCTCCGTGGAGGCTTAAGATGGACATTAGATTTGGTTTTTATAGAATGCGTATAGAGTTCGTACTACAAAGGAATCCAATATGAACACCCCTAGCTATAATAAAGGCAGAACCTCCCCTACAACTATGAGTGGTGACTTTAAAAATGCAATGATCACTCCCAACTGTAAAAGAAGCACACCCCCACTACAGTTTTGAAGTTGCATGCAATTGCATGCTTCATAATCTTACTACTTAGTTTAAGTGATTGACTTAAGTATTCTTATTAGTTATATGAAGCTGACACAAATATTTAAACAAGGGTCGTGGTTACTTGTTCCACATACCCATGCGAGCAATAATTAAAATGTCATAGAAATTATACAACATCATTGAGTATCAGGGTATCAAACTCAATTACCTAGACTTCAAGTGGGTCTTCAAGTGGTGTGAACCGTAAGCTTCTCCACCCAAGTTATTCTAACAAACAAATAGTTACCGCCAAATATGTTTCATGTACCTGACTTAGCTCCTTGTCATGTTCAAGGATTTTAAGGCTTGTATACCCTGCAGATGATAGTTAGCCTTGCCGTGAAGTATTGCAGCTCCACAGTAATAATCTTATATAATGATGAAACATGCTAGCACAAACATTATAACATATATCAAAATCATACAAGGTTCACTTAGTTAGGGCACATGCCCGTCATATAGTCATCCATAAAATACATAGTCAAAAAACACACATCACCCGCCACCACCGCAACTAACCGTCTAATCCATGCACCTAGGCTGACCAACGCCAGGGAACCTCACCTATATATAATAGAAAACCATGTCAGTAATCAAATAAATTTGATTACTGGTTTAAATAACTGCCAGTAAAATAGCAGGTTATTTTAAACGAGTGCTGGCACACATGCAAGACTAATATTCAGTTTCATACATACAATTCTTAATCCCTCACATCCTCCATATTACACCCGCCACAGTACTTGAGTGGCAAAAGGAACAGTTAAGTTAGTACCACAAATTCCAAAAATATGCATACTCCACACTACCTCAGGGTTTGAAGAAGTACTAGTGCAGTCCATACATCCCGTAAACACTCTTACTCATAAAAGTCATAAACTCTAATATTTATACATATAGGCTTGAGAGAGGATTTAATACTTAGTTTCTGGATCTTATATTTTGAAACCATCAAGGGTAACCTTGAAGTTTTATTAAATATGTGTAAAAAACACGGCTAAATGACTTGGCATCAGAGGAATTTGATAAAATGCTGCCGATGTCGTCTTACATCTAAAATGTGGTTAAACACGACAAGCAAGGAGTGAAGGAGAGATGAAGCAAACGGTTAGTCTTATAGACTTAGATAAGTAGAGCTCCGTATCCTAGTCAGTGAGCTCACCCGCGAAACTTAGCACGAAGATGGAACCGAATTAAATTGGGTCACATCAGCATACAAAATAAGGAAAAGCCTCCACACAAGCTCAACACTTAAACATCACTTAATTATCTTAATTAGGCCATAAGTGAAGCATTAAACCTTATTAGGTAACTTAATTAAGGTTTTGGTTTCATGTTCATTTAGTAGGTTTTAATCAATTCTGGGTTTTAATCAAATGGGCTTACTAGACATTTTTTTGGACAAGCTTAATAATGTCCAAATGAACTGAAAGTTGGATGGGTAGGCCATTATACTCTAAGGCTAACAGATAAATTCCACCATGGCTGGCGCATGGACCAATCAAGGGGAACAAGACTCATTAAGCTCGGCCCTAAGGTGCTAAAACAGTGTTCCCGGGCCGCGCACCAATTTTATAACTGTTCGTTCATAGGCTAGTGGGTTCTAAATGGACTCGGGTCAGTGGGGCTAGTTAGCTAACACACTGAGCCTGTGGCCAGTGATATTTTGGCCCAATTTACTTTGTAAATAGGCCTAAGTAGATTTTACAATTTAGATCATTGGATGGACTGTTTCAGGAGCCATCTAGATCCTAACAACTTGGAAATTCGTAAGTAAAATTCGGAACCTACCAAAATAGCCCCAAAATTATTCACAGTGCTACTGAGACATAGGGTAATATTTGGACCAAGTTTCACTCAAATCCATCACCATTAACCTATTTCAAGGTAATTTACAACCAGAGTGAGAAAAACTAGGGTTTTCACCCTCATCTTTACATTGTCTGAGTAAACACTTCTAAAACATACCTAGATGATTTTTTCCCATTCCAAAATTTTATATATTTTAATTATTCACTTATTGGAGTATCATATATTTTTACCAAATTTTATTAGCTTAAAATTGGTGGCTTAACATATTACATAATCACAGATCATGCTTATAGTCACAAACAACAGAAAAAATATATGGCATACTAATGGGGAATGTTCATGATTATTTAGTGATTAGATTAGGCTTAAAAATTTACCACAAACTAATAACATTACCATGAAAAAAATGGAATGCTTTACATTAATAGATCCTATAAGGTCAGAGAGTAAAAATTAGGGAAATTGGCTCTTATGTCTTTCTAATGGTCAACCGTTCCTCATATTTTACCCTATCCTCACACATGCAAATTATAGATCTTGGAAGGTAAAACACCCAACAAAAAGTTGTAGATATACATGTTATGAGTACAAAAAATAAGAATCGTGCAAATTTAACATCAGAGTGCGAAGATATGATTTTTATACAGAAACAGTACAGATGAGTGACCTATGTGCATTATAAACATTATATGTATTTATTTACAATGAAAAATAAGATAAATAAGCACTCAAAATGATCCTAATGGGCATATATACATAATAAAAATATCATAAAAATAAAATCTTTTAAAATGGCAAGCGATAAACATCAAACAACAAGCAATAGAGGTAGCACAAACCTGAAACTAGAAAATTGAAGACTAAAGGGAGGTCTTTTGAGGCATCCAATCTCAAAACTTACCATGCTAGGAGGTTAGAAGTGTGGAGGAGGGTGGTTGGAGCTTCAAAGGGGAAGAAGAACGCCAAGGAGAGAAGAAGAAGGTTGTTGGAGGTGAGGAGAGAAGGAGAAATGATGAGAAGGTGAGGGAAAGGATGTGCTTTATAGAAAATGGTGGTTGGCTTGGTGATGGCATAGGTATGGGTGTCATACCTGAAGAGGTACGAGTTGGATAAACAGATATGGGTTGGCTTGGTGATGTCATAGGTATAGGTGTCATAACAAAAGAAGTATGGTTGAATTAGATAAAGAGATAGCCCAAAACCCAAAAACTTAGGATTTTTACACTAGAGCGATCGAACCCACCTAGGGAATTATACTATAGGTCTAAAAGAGTGGTTTGGATAGTCCAAAAGGGTTATCAAATACACAGAAAACACACAAAAGATACATGAGGGTCACAGTCCTAGCATTGAACTATATACAACTCGACTAAATCAAACATGAAAAAGCCAGGCGTGTAGTATCCAAACAGGTGTATCGAGTGCCAAAGAAGACTAAGACCGGGAAACATACACCATACCATACACGAACCATGATAAGAATGGTTGAACCCTACTAACTAGATTCGGATAACAACCGAGCTGATAGTAAAACACCCTCTAGCAGATAGCTCGAGTTTTACACTTGGTAGAAATTTCACATCAAGCTTAGAGTGTAAGGGCCCACTGGTCTAAATTTCAGCTCATTTGGACATCGTTTAACCAATCAAAAAAATCGTTGGATTAAGTTTGTTTGTAAAAAGTGTTCTATGTATGCGTATGTGTTGAATCCTTACCACATTTTGATTGGCAAAGTGATCCGAGGTTGATTTGAGTTCATCTCTTGTAGGTTTCAAGGAGTGAGCTTGCAGAGTTAGGATGAAGAGGTCAACTGATCCAGTTCTGTAGAACTCTTTAGCTTCACCTCTGGTTGGCTCCTCGTAGGAGATTTTAATCGAGTTTTAGAGGTCTGATGACGTTAATGACGTTTTATCAGATTCCTTGATGTTGGGCCATTTAACCATGTTCTGCGCAAGTTTAATAAGACTATAAGGATGAGATCCCTCGTTAGTTTTTTAACTTAAGATCCAGAATGTATTAAATAAGTCCCACCCCTAAGCCTATTATATATGTACATGTAAATTTTAAGGATTTAATGATTAAGAGAGTAAGTGTTATAAAGATATGCTGATTGCACTAGTACCCCTTTATACCTAAAAGTAGTGTAATGTACGTAGGGTACTGTAATTGCAATGTGTTTCTAAAAATCATGACACATTGGTTCTAAGCCACCTGGGTACCATGATGGGTGGTATACAGAAGTTGTAAGGGCATAAGCTTTTGTTGTATGTTATGCTGATAACTCTGGAAAAAAGTTATTATTCATTACATTTTATATTGATTTTTTGTCATGTTTTGAGTGATTTTTATTTTAATTTGATTAGTTTAGGAGTTTATTAGGTGTTATTAATAAAACAAGAAATCATTGTGATTTTGGAGTAAAAAGTGCTAATCAATATTTTTTTTCCGCGTATAAGCGTTAGAAGATGATCCAAAATGAATTCAGAATGAACTCCGGTCGAAAAAGCGTACTTTGGTGTTCTAGTCAAAACCCCAACGCTTGAGCACTGGGATTCAGAGTGCTCGAGCATTGGCCATATGGTTTAGAAGGAATTATGGTTGAGACCAAAGTGCTTGAGCGCTGGAGATCAGAACGCTCTAGCGTAGGCTGGGGAAAAACAAATTTTCAGTATTTCAAGATTTTATGGTAGGCCCCACATATACTATTGGGTGGATCATTTATAAACTTGATTAGGGTATTAAAGAGAAAAAACAACAACACTGACAGCTAAGCAGTGGCACGAAAGACAAGAAGGAATGACGAAGAAGTTGGATCAGAAGAAGAAGAGGCTTTCTCAAAAAGTTTTTATTATTTTGATTTAGTTGTCTTTGTAAATAAATGATGTTTTTCATATCATATATGAATTTCTTGAGTTTAATCGAATATTTTATAGAGTAAATTCTTTTCTAGGATTTTCAATGACAACTAGTGCATGGATTAATAAAGGTTATTAAATTTTATCTATGTGATTGTGATGTTGGATTATCTATTTTATTTCGATCTTAATGGTACCATTAGACTTGATATCTAGAGATTTAATGTTGTTTAGAGATTTGATCTTGTCTGGAGATATAAAGATTACATTTATCATTGAATAAAATAGTCTTTGTTCATCTGTTTTGGGTGATTCACGTGTAAGATAGAAATATACCAATATGTCTTGGGTAACTGTTAAGTGCAAAACTTAAAGTATTGTTTTGCATAGACAATTTCATGGAGATATAGAAGTTGGGTGCGAGTGATAAGTTTATAGTGAATTGAGAGATTATCATGAATAATTAATTCCCGTAGTCAATGATCCAAATGTGCAATTCATAGGTAGAAGCTATAACTTTAATCATATAGAGCACTAGGTGAAATTGAAAATCCTAGGTTTGTCGTCTTGAAGTTAATATCTAATTTAAATATTGCATGTTAGATTAATTTAATCTTAATTCATAATTAAATCAATCTTTGAATTTGCCTTCATTTAAGTATAATTAATTAAATTAGTTTTGGTAGTTGAGAATTTATATTACTAATTCCTCGTGGGATGATACATTCTTATCAGTTTTATTACTTGATTCGGCATGTGCACTTACGTTTTCATTTTTACATCATATGTTTATTGATGCACATGCGAGTCGACCCTTTTATGAAGTTATGTTACCTTGCTTACTGCCTGTGAGTCTTTCTAAAGTTTTTACGATGTTTTGTAAGTGTTATAACATTCATTTACCAGTTGATATTATGAATAGTTATTTTCGGACCTGTAATCAAATTTGTTTGATTACTGACAATTTTCCCTATATATATGTAGGTGAATAGTCTGGATAGTCGGTGTATGCGGACGCGTCGAAGGGCTCATGGTAGGGGAATCACATTGTTGTGTAGTATTTTAGTGGACTTATGTATTAAGGATTTGAAATGTATTATTTTACAAGCTTGTGCCCTGAAGCATGACCTTTGTATGATTTTGGATTAAGTCTACGTGATTATTGATTATGTCCAAGAATTTTTTAGTTTATATTATATTATTACTAGAGAGCATTTACACTTTCGGCACTCTAACAATTATCTGTAGGGTGTAATAGCCTCAAAGTCTTGGAACATGACTAGGAGCACTTAAAGGCACATTAAACTTATTTGGTTGCAGTTATTTGTGTGTTAAAGAAATGTGGATTGAGGAGCATACGATTCTTACCCTGTGAAGATCCACATGAAGACCAGGTGTTAGGGTATGATGCCCTGACACTTGATGATGCACTTTGTGTTTATTTTCTATTTTGTGGGTATGTAAAATAGGTAACCACGACCAAATGTTTACGTTAACACAAATTATACGCATCAAGTAATTAAGATACACAATCCAATCACTTGAACTAAGATTAAGAATTGGAGTATGTCACAACATCGAATCTCTTCATTGTAGTGGTAGTGCGCCTCCTCTGTAATTCGGAGTGATCATTCGCATATATAAAGTCACCCTCTTAGTCGCTGGGAAGGTGTTATCTCTTTTGTTCATGTTAGGAACTTAAGCTTATGTAAGTATTCCTACCTACTATGATTCAGTATGCATGATATAAAATTGAGTAAGGTTGTTTGTCTTAAGCATCATTGAGGGTTAAGATCCGTTTCTGTGAGATTTGTACGATAGTTGTCCAAGAAGTAGCACTCAATTATAACATCGGACTTTGGTCCGGCCTCAAACCAAAAATAGGCTGATATAGTGAATAAAGGCCAATTTGATCCTCTTTCCCATAGGTCAAAAAATCGAAGGAGTCCGACCACGGGCTAGCCAAAAAACAAGAGGAAATGGGGCGGATTGGCGCCGGGTGCTATAACACCCCATTCCGGTTCACCCATGAACTGAGCTAGAAATGTCACGAACCATTCGCTAAACTACTCGATTTGGTTAAGCCGACCTAGATCTCCCCTCGATGTCTTAAAATGGCAGTGCAAGTATATAATGCGTGAATGACGCTACGTGCATGCCATGATATGCTATTGTGCACAAACAAAATAATCGTGAAAATAGGTTCAAAAATAATAAATATTTATATCGATATAATTCCAAAACAAGACATTTTTATTTCACTTTCATTCTAGTTTCATTTCATAGGCTAATGTTCATAGCATTTCACAGAATAATTTAAAACAATCTTATCATTCGCAGAGCTTAGAATTCATTATTTCCATTCATTAAGTGATGTAGGTTCATGTGTGCAACAACTTTACTACTCCTCTGCAGTTCTAGCAACACTCAGTCCTTGAGATTCTCACCTACATATATAATAGAAAACCGTCAGTAACAAGTGTTACTAGTCCAGAAAATAATAAATATCAAAGTGGCTATGAGAGCAAACTCTCATATGAAAGAAAACAACACATGAAATCTCTGAGGGCATCTACTGAAAACATCTTTCTCATTTCACTTTCTTCCATACCCACTTACATAACATGGTCATCGGCAGCTTTGATTGGCACATGCACGCTCGTGTGGTTGTCGAAAAAAATGCCAAAACTACATATATATAGGTCTACGTAAGGATTCATATAATATGCCCGAAGGCAACTTGTGGTGGATCTTGTTTTTGAAAACATACTCGAGGGTTCTCATCCTTAAGGGTTATTAATCAGGAAGATCGATCAATTAAATGACCCAGGTTAAGTGGGATCCAATAAAACACCACTCAACTCGTCCTAAAATTTTGCTACTGGTGTTATCATTATATACTTGGGCACACATGACTCTCATGGTTCATAACACAAGACCGGCCTCAGCTCGGTATGCATGTTTTGAAATTAATCTGACTGAAAATAACTGTCAAACCAACTGGTTCAGACTATAAAACCGTGACTTGGGTCGCGGGTTTTACAGGTGCAGTGACATCGCCTACGGCAATCGTGGCTGCGGCGATGGTCATAGGTGGCCTCAAAATGTAGATCTCAAGAAGATGAAGATGTGTGGATGGTTGGATCGGCCGATGGTTGCTTGCCATCGCCGGAAAATGGCCCGAAAGGGTGGTGGCAACGGTGGAAAACAACACTAAAAACACCGTCGCTGGGGGCTACTGCGGCGGCTGTAATGGCGATGGTGGGTATAGACTAGTAACTGGCTGCGAGATGGTCACGGCCTTACCGATGGTGTGGCCAGAGGTGAGGCGGAGAATCGCCGATGGCGAGCCGAAGTGGCGGCAGTGTAATGGTGGAAAATTTCAAAATTGTGGAAACAATGGAAATCAATAGGTGAAGATAAAGCTGAGTGGCCGGCTTAGATCTTGTCACGTGCCACGATCTGGATGTATGACAACTTGTGTCCTAGTGCGGTCCACCTATGGGTATATATACTATACATATGGAAGAAAAGCTCAAATCGAGACCGTCCAAGGTCCATATCCTCAAAGTGACTCTACAGGTGGGAATCGGGGCAAGAAGGATAAATGGGCCTTGAAACCCTAAACGCAATTGAGCTGGGCCAACGATGCCCAATCCAATTGTCCGAAATTTCTATGATGCATACAAATGAAATACCTAGAAAATCTCAAACGCTGCAACGACCTAGATCTAGGCCTAAAATCCTGGCTAACTCATAAAAATCATATGTATACCTCATGTATACACTGATAACTCATTATATACAGTATCATAACTAAAACTATCATATGCATGTCGAGCATACTTAGCCTCCACAACATGCTCATATGGCTATTTAGGCCTCATACTCATATTCTTAAAATTATTCTCACTCGAGCTCACTCAAACTAACTCGAGACTAGCCTGAATTGGACAAACTACCAGTGGGTAAAACCCGTACCCGAAGTTGGGGTTTTACATGAAATCTCTAACTAATTATAAGGTTTAAGATTTTCGATTGAGGCAACAATCAATGTGCTCCATGAGCTAGGAAAATCATTTTAACGGCATCATAATAATACATTCGCTTTCCACTAACTTATCTACTCTTATATTAATAATACGGGAGGCGATATTGGCCTTAGATTAAAAGTAGGAGAAGTAATTAATCAAAATACAAAAAAATAGAATAAAAAAGTAAATTATAATTATAATTAGAATCTATCTTTAAGTTATTCGGTGATTATCATTTAAGATGCGATAACGAAGAGAATTTATCTCTGAAATATATGTAATTATCGTCTATCACAATATTTAACAAGACAAAAATTGAAAATATATTTTTAAAATTAAAATCTATATGTGTGGCTCTATCTAGTCTTGTTCGTGTTGTGATGATTTTGTGAATACATGTATGAGTAAAATGTTCATCTTTTTTCAGTTGTAGCGGGTTTTGCTTCTATTTTGTTCTGAGGAGAATTTTAATATGATTTTTCACTCTCTTATCTTGGAATGCTAATGCTGCTGCATCCAAAGATCGTGTTTGGATCGTGCTTTTAAGATATGAGCTGTATTGCTGTATGGTGGTGAGGCTTTTAGGGCTTAGAAATTCATCATTAGAAACTCTTTCGAGTTTGATTTCTTGATATCTTTGTGTCATGATTTTGGACTAAAAAACATGGAGGGAAGGAGCTCGTCAACTTATAATGTTTTTGGATAGGTAGCTTGCACTCTGTTGTTATAATTTGTGATCTAGTGGAGGAGGTAGAAGATAAAATCCATGTCGTCATTGCAGCCAATTGGAATATCATGTTGATGATGATAGTGGTGGCATTACTTGTGCACTATTAATTCATTTCCTGTTTCATTTTCATGTGTTTCTGCACCAGCATTGGCTATGCTAGGCTTGTTACTTCATCCCAGTCTTATTCATTCGATTTTTCGAAGTGGCGATAAGTGATCAGTCATATCAACTAACGGGTTTGTCTCCTTTTCACGATTTCGTGCAGCTGTGGAATGGTTGATGCTTTGCCACCAGTAGCATAGGTCTGGTTTGAATGAGAAATGCCAATTGTATTGGTTTTATACGCAACAGCATCACTCAATAACATAAACTGAGAGCCTTAAGCTTTCCCATTTCAAGGCTTCACCAATTTTTTTATTCCTTTTGGACTTTGTTTTAAGCTTCTTATGCATGCACAATGATTTTGCAAACTAACAAATAGCAAGTGCAATGGAATTATCTTTTGTGAATTATGCAGCTTGATTGGGTATGCTTTGTGCCTTTTTTGTTAAGCTTCTACTCAAATTAATGTTTACCTGCTCCTTATTAGTGGCATGGTTGTTAGATCTGTGCCTTTGCTTGAGTTTTTATGAGGCAGGGAAGTTCGAACCAGAGCAAAGAGTAAATTAGCAGAGCCCTAGGAAACCAGTACTACTAGTGTTCTTTATCTTGAAATAACATTCTGACAATGTGCTAGCAGCCTGTCCAGGGTCGATCTACCTCGTTGCTTTCTAATTATGGCAAGAATGTCAAAATCACAATTGGCTTGGACAATTTTTTCCTCAAACACTAGTCCGAAATGGTTTTCCCTGCTATTTAATGCAGATGGATGGAATTGTAAGGAGCTGAATTTCAAGCAACTCAGTGGATCATTCTGAACAAAGAAAAGCTGTAGAAAAGAAATTCGATAGTTATTTAATGGAGTAGCTATTCAGCAACCTCATTTGAACATGGCCCATTCAAGAATTGGAACAGCACCCCAACAGCCTTATTGAAACATCGTCGACTCTTTATGAATTTGGTTATTACAAGATAAGTACTGTCACCATCTTGAATCGTCACATTAAGATAGGAAATTATTTTATACGAGTAATTATTCTTGATGGGACATGAGAATTGAACTTCCAGAGACGAGGAAGGAACATCCACATTTTTCTTAATGCCACGCAGATCCTCCAGTATGCATGAGCCGGTGAAGTGACTGCAAAGAGGACAACAAGGACGACAACTGTTATGAAATTGAACAAGGATATGATCATTAGTACCAAGCTGAAGCGGTGGAGCATCAATCCCAGAGCCCATGTGAATGCTGAGGACATTGAGAAGAAGGAAATGGAGGTCATTTTAAGGGCCCATGGTACTACAAACTTCAACCCTAATTGATCTGTCCAGGACGCAACGATGACGAAAATTGCAGCTACAATTGAGCTAAAGAGTGCCAAAGCATCCAGCAGTATGAACACATGGAAAACTGGTTTCCTTCTGAAGTATGCTAAGCCTTGTTTACTTCCTGAGCTCTCGTATTCACCTGGAAGTGTGAAGATGGACGCAAAGGATACCGTCGCTATTAGTGTAGCTGCCACTAGAAGAGTGTTGGCTGTTTTTTCCCACTTTTTTTCCACTTTTGGCCCTGAAATTTGACTTTGGCGATCTGACAGATGTTTAGCTGCTGATTCAGGCGTGAAAGAACCCGAAGCTTCCACCACGGCCAAATATATTGCAGCCTGCACATGTCACACAAACATAACTATACGTCCTTTTCGTGAGAGTTACATACGAATGCTAGAATTTGTGTATATTTGATGACGATGATGATGACAATGTTAATATTTTATTTGAATAATAATTGTTTCTTATAGATACCTTTTGAGAGAACGGCATACCCCATTCGTCCTTCATCTTTCCTGCTATGATATCTCTAGGAAAATGACCTAGATTATTGGGGGAGTGCACTGAAACCCGCTTGTCCTCCAACAATAGGAACACCGTCCAGATTGACTCTTTGATGATGGCAATGTGCAAGGCTGTGCATCCCATCTTGTCTCTAGCATTTATCAGCTCCTTATGTTCGTCCGTTTGTAGGATGTAGCGTACGAAGTCTAAATGCTCATACTGGGTGCCTAGGTGGAGAACAGTCATGTTGTTTCCATCTGTTGCACCCACGGTGTCTGGACAATGCTTAATTAGTTTCCTGTAAATTCTGATGTGGCCACCTGCAGCAGCCATATGAATCGGAAGCTGGCCGTTCTTATTCTTGTAGTAAGCTGCCATAGAATTCTGCGTTAACAGATGATGAATTGTTCTATGCAGGCCCGTATAAGAGGCAATGTGGAGAGGTGTATCCCCATCGCCGTCTACGGAAGTGGTGTATCCAGGAACCTTTTTCATCAACTTTGCGGCAGTATCTGCAAGTGAACAAAAAGAATAACATATTCGAGTAACATTTTGGGAGAGGTCTAGCTTGGGCTTGGGGTCGTGTAAACTTGCCTTCATTCTTGGCGGCGATTGCATGATGCAAAGGTGTGACGCCGCGTTGCAGAGAATTCTGCCGCGCCTCCTCGAATGTCAGAATGTAGTCTACTATCTCCCAGTGGCCCCTTCCCGATGCAAAGTAGAGTGGAGTTTTACGCTCGGTTTCCATCCAGAGCAAGCTTGGCAATGCACCTGTGAGAACCTTCACCACCGCCAGATGACCATTCAGAGCTGCCAAGTCCATGACAGTGTGTCCAAGGGAAGACTCCATTTTTAACCACTGCTCCAGGTTTGATTTTGAAGTGGTGTCACCTAAGTCAGCCTGCTGCATTGTTCGCCTGGCATGGTCAATAAGAACCTGCACAATCCAAACGTGGCCCTTTTCTGCTGCGGCGTGCAGTGGAGTGTAAGCCATTGAGTCGATCTCAGTGAGGAGGGAGGGGCACCGGCGGCACACCTCTTGCACCACCTCTTCATTCCCATGCATGGCCGCAATGTGAAGTGGGGTTTTCTTTGTTGTTGGCGTCGTCTGCTTCATGAGAACATTTTGGTTCTCGCTGCTCTGCTGCTCGAGCAGATTCCTGAGTTGCTTGTCTTCCTTTGATCTCAGTGCCCGGTAGAGGTCTGGATTCATACCGGGCACCACCTCCGATATGGGCCCCTTGGGAGAGTCATCATTTGGCTTGATTCCTTCTATCTGACCTGATTGTATGGCCTGTCGAATCAGTTTCTGAATGTCTTCGTCGTCCATTTTAGATTTCTACAACGTTAATGAAATTATGCCCTGCTCGGAATTTGGAACCTCTCCCCGTGAAAGGCGATCGAAGTTTGATCAATGTTTGGTTTATACGGAGCAGACAATATAGGACAGTTTACTTGGCAGGCTTGATGACTGGTTTTGGGTCTGATCCCTTGCGTGAAGGGGAGCAGCCTCTCTACATATATTGTTGTTCAGCTCACTTTTCCTTTTTTCTTTTGTACCTCCTGTTCCTGTTCTTTATTCTTCTAAATCTTTTTTGTTTCCTCTTCGAGTTTCATCGTCAAGCAATGTTTGATCCGAAAAATAGAGAATGGCACTCTTTCTCTTTGATTCGAATGTGCAAGCTAGGGTGCAATTGCACAATATTAGCCGTCGGACGAGGTTCTTGGATATGAAAAAATTGAAGAGATGCAACTTTTGCTTGTGACTCAGACTATAAAACCATTTGTGTCGGTATACATTTGAATGAAAAGAACCCAATACTTGGAATGACTTGTGTAATTGATATTCTTTTCAGAAAATAATCAATCTTAACAGTTACCAGACCTGTAGCAGATGCATGTGTATATATACAAGTTGCAACTATGGATAATAATTTAACAAACACGAAGTCAATTACTTTTTGAAAAATTACATTTATATATATATATATGTGTGTGTGTATATATATATATATATATATATATATGAGATGCGTTTTTGCATTAGGGTAGGAAAAATTTTATGCTTCAAACTTTCATCTAGGCTGTTATTACGATCGGAAGGCCTAGATTTGATGAAACAAAAACAAAAATCTTAACCCCACGCCCCTATTCTCCCCACCCCCTCCACCCACCCATCTCCACTGCCGCCCCTGGCCATGGCTCCCCTGTAAAACCCGTGATTTGAGTCAGGGTTTTATAGTCTATCAACCGTTATTTTCATTTAGGTCAATTTCAAAATACGCATACTGAGTCGAGGCTGGTCTTGTGTTATGAACCATGAGAGTCATGTATGCCCAAGTATATCATCATAACGCCAGTAAGACAGCAGCAGAATAAGCTATCAGAATATATGAGAGTATGCCAGATTTTTCTTTATTTATTTTAATTAAATCGTAGAATTATTTTTAGGCCAAATAACGTATTATGACGCGTTACGGGTAGTTTGGGTGGGTTATTAGTTATAGAGCATCTCATTGATGTGTATTATATTTTATGAGATTTTTTTCTATTCTTTGGATTTTTAGAATTATTACGATATAGTATTATTTTGACTCATGTCAGAGTAGAGTCAAGTTTTAATTATGAGACAATCAGTCATTTTTCTCACTGACCATTCATTTTTCTCATTGACCACTCGTTTTCTTCCCCCTGGCGTCTATATATTCCACACTTCTGACACTGTCATCATTCAGCCACCACCATCATTCTCACCCAACTTCCTTCTTCTTTTTCTTCCTTCCCTCTTCCCCACAATCCTCACTCGAGCCGGCTGCAACCTTGTCGCCGTTGCCGTGTGACTGACGATTAGGTATAGAATTTTATCCGATTTAATTATTTAAAATTGATATTTATTAGCACAACATGCTAAGATTGATTAATTATTATGATGAATGCCTGATTATAGTTGAAGTGATGATTTGCACGATTTGATTAATAGTGAATGATTATTAGTGATATACTTAAGTAAATTAAATTTGAGCATGCTAATTGACTATAATTTAACTTAGAAAAATTGTAATAAAATTGGCATGAATAAGATAAGTTAGAAATATTTTTACACTGATGACTATTTGACTGTTGTTGGATGATGATTATATTGTATGTGCGATGTCATGACGAGTTTGATGCATCATTTAGTTAACAGCCGTTAGCTTTTAGATTTGATTTCTAGGGACAGAGTAGGAGCTTGTTGCTTAGGCACAAGGACACACTTGGTGTTTCTGCCAGATCCATGAGGACTCGCTTGTGGTTTTATATCAATACTCTATTGTGTTTTATTTTTATAGGTAAGAGGACATGTCAAGTGCTGGATTTATTGTATCCCATTCCACGCGGGCCATTTAGTCGCGCATTATTATCGGATTAATAACCCTTGAGGATGAGATCCCTCGAGTTTGTTTTTGAAACACAGATCTAGCTCACAATGCCTTCGGGCCTATTATATAAATCCCTACCCAGACATACATACATGTGTTTTTCGCATTTTTAGTGAGAGATGGAATGAGGAAAATTTGACAATTGTGCTACGCGAGCAAGCACGTGCCAGTCGATAGCAGATTTGGAACTGGTGAGTGTCCACTTTATTCCTGCGGGATCCTGACAACTCCCGTTTTGAGTTCCTCACACATGGAGAAATGTGGAGGTTTACGAGTACTGTTTAGTACAACGCATGTCCAGACTTGTAGTTCAAAGGGTACTAAAGGCGATTGCCTGAGAGTACTTGGTCTTCGTGCTCAAGGCCAAGAGAATTATGGAGGTAAAGAGAGGGCTTAGGATATACTAGTAGTTTCAAGGGACTAGAAAATGAAATGAGAAAGTCAGCAACAGCAGAACAGTTAGTTCAGGATGCTACCGGGTCTCCAGCCTAGTGGCTCCTTAGTAGGTGCCCCTCAGAGAGTTCACAAGAAGTATATGAATGCTTTCTTTCATATGAGAGTTTGCTCTCATAGCTAATTTGATATTAATTATATTTTTGGACCAGTAACACTCGTTACTAACGTGTTTTTATAATATATGTAGGTGATGATCATGAGTAGGATGAGCCAACCTAGATGGAGAAGCAGTGACGTCTCTTGTATACACACATGTCAGATGATAACATGTTTAATATTTTGAGGAGGATGTAATGAAATGCAATACATGATGATATGGGGTGATATGATGTATGTTACAGTAGAAAGATTGCTAATGATGACATGTTAATAAATATATTTAAACATTGCATAAGTACTACAAGTAAGTCAAGGCCAAAAATTAATGAGAAATATGAATAAAATGCATTGATGGTTTAAGAATCAGTTAGGTAAGATGAAGGGAAATCAGTGCAGAGATGAATTATATAGTTGAATGAAATTATTATGTATTTATTATTTATATATGTATACATGTTGATTTGACAGGGTGGCCCTTAATTACACTTTTAGGGGAGGTTTTATTTTATGAATCTTATCAATTTTATCATAGGTATTTTGGTATGCAAATTGGTTGTCATGTTATCCATATAGTAGCATGTTAGGTTTATTTTTGTGCATTCATCCATGCATAGCAATAGACATCTTCCATCTCGAGATGCCGAGAGTATATCCATGGGAGTTGGGTTTGGGTTAACCGACCTAACCGGGAGTAGTGACATTCTGGTTTGGTTCTAGAGCGTGAACCGGATCTTAGGTGTTACACCCCCCGCCCACCTGCCGCCATTGTCCACTCCCCCAGCACTGCCCCCTGTCGCCTCCTCGGCCGTGGCCCCCCGATCGTCCCCTCCCCTCCACCCTGCTACACCCCTCGCCCGCGTCACCTCCCCCTCCCCCTCTGCCCACCACCCCCGGTTGTCCCCTCCCCTTTGCTTGCTCCACCCTCGCCTACGCCGACCGTAGCCCCCCCCCCGGTCGTCCCCTCCCATCCGCCCTGCTCCACCACTCGGCAATGCCGTCCGTAGCGCCCCCGCCCCACATTGCCTCCTCGGGCTTCGCACCCCCCCCTCACCGTCCGTCACCTCCCAAACAACGCCGACCGTAGCTCCCCCCCCCACCCCCACTTGCGATGGGGTAGGGGCGACGGTGAAGGCGACCAGGTTGGAACGGGGGTAGTTTAAGTAATAAAAATTGACTCACTCCACACTCAAGTCAATAATAATAAAATAAATCTTAAAAATACAAAATAAACTAAAATACAGCTAATAATAGTCCAATGATGTGTTATAAAATAATACGGGGGACAAGAGGGAAGAGATTAATGACCGATTCTTGTCTTATTTTTGATGATTTGGCCCTATTCAATAACTCATTTCCAATCGATTCAATGTCTCATTTCCACTCCGATTCAATATCCTATTCCGATTTTTGCAACTATGGTTTGAATATCAAATGCATGAAGTTCACATGCGTGGCGAGGCATCTAGTGATTTGTTGGTGCTCTCAAAGGGGCCTGATACACATGTGCAATCTCATAATATTTGGTGTGTAAACCATTACAAATTAAGTACTTATTCTTATGAAAGAAATCTAAAGACACAAAATAGTGGAGTGGTAGTAATAGGTGAGGCCCTCATGGTACAATAGCATATTATGGTAGATTGTTACAGATTTTGGAGCTTATTTATCAAGGAAAGAGAGCAGTGATTCTCTTCAAATAGGAGTGGTTTGATGTTGCCTCATACAATTGAGAGTACAAAGTTGATAAATATGGACATGTTAGTCTTGATATGAAAAAGGTTCTAAAAACAAATGAGTGTGTTTGACTCCTTGCATGTAATGTTTAGTCGTGTTTAAGACGTACGACGACATCGGCGGCGCTTTGTTGGATAAGATCCCTTGTTGGTTTTCAACCTAAAGCTCCAGAAATATATAATGCAAACTTATTATATAAGTACGCGCAATTTTATGAATAAGTCAATGAAGGATAGTGGACATTGCAAGAAGGATACTCTGCATGAAAAATGGAGAATAGTTGTCAAAGCAACACCTAGAGATGTATTCAACATGTTGACAAAAAACAAGGAGAATGAAGAACAAGAACATGATTCATATCAAGTAAATCAGATCCAAGAACAAGTAGTTAGTGTGGAACATGATCCCTATCATGTGAATCAGATCTTAAGTATACCAACAAAATTTTCAATGGATGAAACTCTTGGTTTGCAACGGGATGATGTTCATAGTTCTCAAGTAGATGAAGGTACTATTGAATTAGCAAACATTTCTAAAGTACAATGTGACCCAACTTCAGATGATGAAGAAGATATCATACCGGATGTCTTATGTATGATATATGTTTTGTTGAGGAGTATAAGCATAGGATGTCTTATGTATGATGCCATTAGAATCACAGTAATGTTTGAATTGCAAAGAGGTGTATTTTAAGGCATTGTCTAATCTAAAAACTTTGAGAGTGGGAGAGTATTGTGTCTTTATTTTGACAAAGGATTGAAACTTGGAGAGAACCTCACTTTTTTCTTTAATTAGATACAACCAAGTCATTTGTCTGTAATCATCAACAAAGAGTATATAATATTTAAAATGACTATTATTAGGGACGAGCTAGGGGTCCCAAAACTTCCGAATGAACTAGGTAATAGCTCTCAAAGTGAACTAGTTATTTTTGGTGAAAATTACCTGGTTTTCACAACAATTGGTATCAGAGAAAGGTTTATTTTAGTATGCTCTGTGGTTGTGGCTTACGCTGATCTTCCACATCAAAAAAATTTCCTTGGGCCAGTTGGCATTTTGAGCTCCTGGTTTATTTTAGTATGCTCTGTGGTTGCGGCTTACACTGATCATCCACATCAGAAAAATTTCCTTGGGCTAGTTGGTATTCCGCATTAACAGCTATTAAATAGACTTTGTAGCAGAAATGGCAGACAACACAAAAGAATCCACATCGAAGGTCACAGCTTCATCTTCAATTTTGGCAAGAACTACTGTGACAAATGCAAGATTTGCAGTGGAGATTTTTGATGGTACCAGTCATTTTGGCATGTGGCAAAGTGAGGTTCTGGATGCCCTCTTTCAACAGGGTCTAGACATTGCCATTGAAGAAGAGAAACCGGATGATGTTGAGGAGAAAGAATGGAAGACAATAAATAGATTGGCATGTGGTACCATTCGAACGTGTCTTTCTAGAGAGCAGATGTATGCATTTTCTAAAGAAACTTCTGCAAGTAAATTGTGGAAGGCACTGGAGGAGAAATTTTGAAGAAAAGTAGTCAGAACAAGCTCTATATGAAAAAGAGATTGTTCCACTTCAATTATGTTCCTGGTACCTCTCTGAATGATCATATTACTAGCTTCAATCAGCTAGTAACTGATCTGGTGAATATGGACGTGACTTTTGAAGATGAAGATTTGGCTCTGATGTTGTTGGGATCACTTCCTCATGAATTTGAGTTTCTTGAAACTACTCTACTTCATGGGAAGGCTGTTGTGTCTCTTAGTGAAGTAACTGCTGCCTTGTATAGTTATGAATTAAGAAAGAAAGAAAAGCAAGAAAATACAAGTGCAGAAGCAGAAGCTCTTGTTGTGGATAGAGGTCGATCGCAGAGTCAGAACAAAGGAAGAAGGGAAGGTCGAAGTCAAAGTCCAGACCAAGTAAAGATGAATGTGCCTTTTGTCGAGAAAAGGGCATTGGAAGAAAGATTGTCCCAAGCTGAAAAATAAAGGCAAATCTGATAAGGAAAAGCTGCTGCAAATGTTGCTGAGTGTGATGATGCAGACTCAGACCTTTCAATTGCTGCATCAACTAGCAATTCTAGTGCATGGTTGCTAGATTCTGCTTGTAGCCATCATATGACGCCCAATCGAGAATGGTTCTTTGATTTTAAAGAACTAAAGGGTGGAATTGTCTACACAACAAATAATGCCCCTCTTGTCACATATGGAGTTGGTTCAATTCACTTGAGGAATCATGATGGATCAACCAGAATCTTAACTGGTGTTCATTATGTGCCAGATTTGATGAAGAATCTCATCTCTGTGGGAACCTTAGAGTCAAAAGGTTTCGAAGTAAGGGCGAAAGATGGGATAATGAGGATCATCTCTGGTGCACTTGTGATAATGAAGGGGATCTGAAGAAGAAACAATGTGTATTACTTTATGGGTAGTACAATTGTTGGGGAAGCAGCAGCGACAGCAACTCCTACTGATGATCAGGAGTCAGAAGCAACCAGGTTATGGCATATGCGCTTGGGGCATGCTGGAGAAAAATCTTTGAAACTATTGATAGATCAAGGATTATTAAAAGGAGCTCGGGCTTGCAAAATAGATTTTTGCGAGCACTGTATCAAAGGGAAGAAAACAAGGGTGAAATTTGGAACAACAATCCATGATACTGAGGGTATTTTGGATTATGTTCACTCAGATGTGTGGGGGCCTTCCAAGACAACTTCATTGGGAGGTAAACACTATTATGTTTCCCTTGTTGATGATTTTTCCTAGAGAGTTTGGGTATATACGATGAAGACGAAGGATGAAGTGTTGGGAATTTTCCTGAAATGGAAAAAGATGGTGGAGACTCAAACAGGCAGAAGAGTCAAACGTCTTCGTACAGACAATGGTGGAGAATTCAAAAATGATCCATTTCAAAAGGTCTGTGAAGATGAAGGTATTGTCAGACACTTCACTGTCAGAAATACACCACAACAGAATGGGGTGGCAGAGCGAATGAATCGAACTTTGCTGGAGAAAGTTCGGTGTATGTTGTCCAATGCTGGGTTGGGCAAAGAATTTTGGGCTGAGGCTTTGGTATATGCTTGTCACCTTATTAATCATTTACCATCTACTGCTATTGGTGGTAAAACTCCATTGGAGAAATGGTCTGGAAAGCCTGCTACAGATTATAATTCCTTACATGTGTTTGGTTCCACTGCATATTACCATGTTAAGGAATCAAAGCTGGATCCAAGAGCAAAGAAGGCAATATTTATGGGGATCACCTCTGGTGTGAAAGGCTATCGTCTTTGGTGTCCAGAAACAAAGAAAGTAATCTTCAGCAGGGATGTTACCTTTGATGAATCTACCATGTTGAGAAAGGTAACTTCTGAAAATATGAAGCAAACAGATGGTACTCCCAAACAGGTGGAGATTGATGGCAACAGAATGGTCCCAGCAGATGCAGAAACTGATGATGACTCTCCTGTGGTAGAAGAAGAGTCAAATGAAGAAGAGGTTCAGACCCAAGAACCTCCACATCAACATGAATCAATTGCACAAAGGAAGGGAAAGAGAACCATTAGAAAACCTGCCCGCTATGCTGATATGGTCTCTTCTACAACACCAATTGCAACTGATGATGTTCCTGCCACTTATAATGAAGCAGTTCAAAGTTCAGAACAAGAAAAGTGGAGGATTGCCATGAAGGAAGAAATGCAGTCCCTTCAAAAGAATCAGACATGGAAACTAGCTAGTCTTCCGAAGGGAAAGAAGGCAATTGGGTGCAAATGGGTATATGCAAAGAAAGATGGATTTCCTGACAAGGATAATGTTCGCTACAAAGCAAGATTGGTGGCTAAAGGCTACGCTCAAAAGGAGGGAGTTGATTATAATGAAGTATTTTCTCCAGTTGTAAAGCATTCCTCCATCAGAATTTTATTGGCTTTGGTGGCACAATTGGATTTGGAACTAGTTCAGATGGATGTAAAAACTGCATTTTTACATGGAGACTTGGAAGAGGAAATCTATATGTCTCAGCCAGATGGATTCAAAGTTGATGGAAAAGAAAAGATGGTGTGCAAATTGGACAAATCGCTATATGGATTGAAGCAATCTCCGAGGCAGTGGTACAAGCGATTTGACAAGTTCATGATAGGGCAGAAGTACTCAAGGAGCAAATATGATCACTGTGTGTACTTGCGCAAGCTACAAGATGGATCCTATATTATCTTCTTCTTTATGTTGATGATATGCTGATAGCTTCCAAGAGTCAGACAGAAATAGAGAAGTTAAAGACTCAATTGAATAGGGAGTTTGAAATGAAGGATCTTGGTGAAGCAAAGAAGATTCTCGGCATGGAGATATCCAGAGACAGGAAATTGGGGAGGCTTTGTTTGTCTCAGAAAGAATATCTGAGGAAGGTACTAAAACGTTTTGGCATAAATGAGAAGTCAAAACCAGTTAGTACACCACTTGCTCCTCATTTCAAGCTTAGTGCTTCCATGTCACCAAAGAATGATGCAGAACGGGAATACATGGCAAAAGTACCGTATGCAAGTGCTATTGGTAGCTTGATGTATGCAATGGTTTGTTCAAGGCCCGATATTTCATAGGCAGTTAGGGTTGTGAGCAGGTATATACATGATCCTGGAAAGGAGCATTGGCAAGCTGTGAAATGGATTCTACGATATATTCTAGATACCTTAGATGTTGGATTAGTATTTCAGCAGGATGATAAGGATGGTCAGTATGTAATTGGGTATTGTGACTCTGACTACGCTGGTGATTTGGACAAGCGACGATCAACTACTGGTTATGTGTTTACTTTTGCAAAAGCACCAGTCAGTTGGAAGTCCACCTTACAGTCAACAGTGGCTTTGTCTACTACAGAGGCAGAGTATATGGCAATTACAGAGGCTGTAAAGGAGGCAATTTGGCTTCAAGGGTTGCTCGGTGAACTGGGAATGGAACAAAAGCACATCAAAGTGCATTGTGACAGTCAGAGTGCTATTCATTTAGCAAAGAATCAGGTTTACCATGCAAGGACGAAGCACATCGATGTTCGATATCATTTTGTACGAGAGATTCTAGAAGAAGGTGGAGTCATAATCCAGAAGATTCTGACCACTGAGAACCCTGCTGATATGCTGACAAAAGTAGTAACTGCGGCCAAGTTTAAACATTGTTTAGACTTGGTCAATATTGTTACAAATTGAAAGATGGAGTTTGCAGACACTACTGAAAGTTGGATTTGTGAGAGAATTGTATGGGATTTTGTCAAGGTGGAGAATTGTTGTATGCCAAAATCAAGTCCCACATCTAAAGTTTTGTGGGTTTGGGAGGAGTCCTCTCCTATAAATAAGGCTCCTCCCCTTTGGTTCTTGACATCCCAAAATTGTCATCCTTCTTCTTTGGTAAATTGTTTCTTTCTCTCTTTTGTAATATTTCTTTGATTATTGAAATATTATTTTTGTAGTGTCCGAGGACGTAAGCCTCGTTAAATTCCGGTGTTCTTTTTGTTCCTTTTATGTCTATTTAATAGCTATTGTCGGGTATAGTTGTTGTTAATTATTGTGCTATTTAAATTACTTGATAAAATTCTGTCTACGAGTTGGTTTTTAGCGGACTGTGTGTCCCACCACACTTTCCTGCGAATTTTATCTTGGGGT